>CAUYRT010029998.1:0-10293 GCA_963574885.1 Lepilemur ruficaudatus
TACCCATCACCTGAATAATGTACGTTGTATCCAATATGTGATTTTTCATCCTTCAAGCCCCTCCCAACCTCTCCAATTCTGAGTCTCCAGTGTCCATTATACTACTCTGCATGCCACCGCATACCCATAGGTTAGCTCCCACTTGTAAGTGACAACATGTGGCATTTGGATTTCCATGCCTATCTTACTTCACTTAGGATAATGTCCATCGCGTTCCATCCAAATTGGTGCAAAAGATATTCTTTCTTTCTTTTTCATAGCTGACTAATATTCCATGGTATGTGCACATACATATATATATATATATATATAATACATACATATTATATATATATATATATCTCACATTTTCTTTATCCACCCATTGGTTGATAGGTATATAAATTGATTCCATATCTTTGCAATTGTGAATTTTGCTGCAATAAACCTATGAGTGCAGGCATCTTTTTGATATAATAAATTCCTTCCCTTTTGGTAGATACCCAGTAGTGAGATTGCTGGATCAAATGGTAGATCTACTTTTAGTTCTTTGAGAAAGCTCTATATTGTCATCCACAAAGGTTGTACTAATTTGTATTACCACCAACAAAGCATTAATGTTCCCTTTTTACTGCATCCACACCAGCCTCTATTGTTTTTTGACTTTGTAATTAATGACCACTCTGACAGGGAGAAGGTGGTTTCTTATTGTGGTTATAATTTGCATTTACCTGATGATTAATGATGTTGAGCAATTTTTTTTATGTTTGGTGGCTATTTGTGTATCTTCTTTTGAAAAAGGTTTATTCATGTTTTTTTTACCCATGTTTTAATGAAATTATTTGTTTTCATTTTGCTGATTTGAGTTCCTCATAGAGTCTGGATATTATAACTTTGTTGGATATATAGTTTGCAAATATTTTTGCCCATTCTGTAGGTTGTCTACTTATTATGTTGATTATTTTTTTTCCTGTGCAGAAGCTTTTAGTTTAATTAAGTCCCATTTATTTATGTTTGTTTTTGCTGCATTTGTTTTTGAGGACTTAGTCATAAATTCTTTGCCTAGGCCAATGTCCAGAAGAGTTTTTCCTGAGTTTTCTTCTATAATTTTTATAGTTTCAGGTTTTATATTTAAGTCTTCAATCTATCTTGAATTGATTTTTGTATATGGTGAGAGATAGAAATCCAGTTTCATTCATCTACATGTGGCTATCCAGTTTTCCCAGTACCATTTATTGAATAGAGTATCTTTCTCTAGCGTACATTTTTGCCAGCTTTGTTGAAAATCAAAGCAAAAGTAAGAGTTTGGCTTTATTTCTGGGTTCTCTATTCTATTCCATTTATGTGTCAATTTTTATACCAATGCCATGCTGCTTTGATTACGACGGCCTTGTCGTGTAATTTGAAGTCAAGTAATGTGATGCTTCCAGATTTGTTCTTTTTGCTTGGGATTGCTTTGGATAGACTCTTTTTTGGTTCTATATGAATTTTAGGATTATTTTATCTAATTCTGTAAAAAATGTCATTGGTGTTTTGACAGGAATTGCAGTGAGTCCGTAGACTGGGTAGTATGGTCATTTTTACAATATTGATTCTTCCGGTCCATGAACATGGGAAGTTTTTCCATTTGTTTATGTTACTTATGATTCCTTTCATCAATGTTTCGCAGTTCTCCTTATAAAGATCATTCATCTCCTTGTTTAAGTGTATTCCTAGGTATTTTATTTTATGTTTTCACAGCTGTTATAAATGGCATTGTGTTCTTGATTTGAATCTCAGCTTGGTCACTATTGGTGTATAGAGATGTTACTAATTTGCATATATTGATTTGTAACCTGGGGTTTCATTGAATTCATTTGTCAAACCTAGGTGTCTTTTGGAGAAGTCTTTAGAATTTTCTAGATATGCGAGCATATCATCAACACAAAGAAATGTTTTCCTGCATTTATTGAGATAATTTTATGGTTTTTGGTTTTAATTCTTTCTCTGTGGTAAATCACATTTATTGACTTGCATGTGTTGAAACATCCTTCGATCCCTGGGATGAAAGCAACTTGATCAGGGTGAATTGCCTTTTTGATGCGCATTTAGTTTCTGTTTGTCAGTATTTAGCTGAGGATTTTGGTGTCTACGTTCATCAAGGATATTTGTCCATAGTTTCATTTTTTTGTTGTGTCTTTTCCTGGCTTTAGTAAAATTTGATTGTGGATTTTTCTGGTTCTGGGCCTTTTTGTTGGAAGACTTTTTAGTACTGAATCAATCTCACTACTTGTTATTGGTCTGTGCAGGATCTCTATTTCTTCTTGATTCAAGCTTGGAGGTTTCCAGGAAGTTGAACATTTCCTCTAGATTTTCTATTTTGTGTGCACAGTAGTGTTCATAGTAGTCTCGCGTGATGTTTTGTATTTCTTCTCTCTTTTCTTGGTTACTTTTGCTAGTGGTTTATCAATTTTGTATATCTTTCAAAGAAGCAACTTTTCATTTCATAGATCCTTTGTTTTGTTTTGTTTTTGTTTTTGTTTTTGTTTTGTTTTACTTTTGTTTAGTTCTGCTGTGATCTTTGCTGTTTATTTTCTTCTGCTAGCTTTGGATTTGGTTTGTTCCTGTTTTTGTAGTTCCTAGAAGTGTGACATTAAGTTGTAAATTTGTGAAGTTTCTTTCTTTTTGATGTAGGCATGTAACGCTATAAATTTCCCCCTTAGCACCAGTTTTTCTGTATCCCATAGATTTTGATAACTTTGTGACTATCATCATTCATTTAAAAAATTTTTAATTTCTATCTTAATTTTATCATTTACCCAAAGATAATTTAGGAGCAAGCTGTTTAATTTCCATGTACTTGTACAGTTTGAGAGTTCCTCTTGGAATTGATTTTTAGTTTTATTCTACTGTGATCTGAGAAGATAGTTGATATGATTTCAATTTTGTAAAATTATTGAGACTTGGTTTGTGGCCTACCATATGGTCTATCTTTGAAAATGTTTTGTATGCTAATGAGAAGAATATATATTCAGCAGTTTGGGGATACAATGTTCTGTAAATGTTAGGTTCATTTGCTCTAGATTCCAGTTTAAATCCAATGTTTCTTTGTTGACATTCTCCTTGATAATCTGTCTAGTTCTGTCAGTGGATTGTTAAATTCCCCCCAAATTACTGTATTGTTGTCTAACTCTTTTCTCAAGTCTAGTAGTAGTTGTTTTATGAATCTGGGAGTTGTGGTTTCAGGTGCATATATATTTAGAATTGTTGTATTTTATCATTAAATTGATTCCTTCAGCATTATGTAATGGCCTTTTAGTCTTTTGTAATGTTGTTGATTTAAAGTCTGTTTTATCTGATATAGGAATAGTCAGTCCTGCCCACTTTTGGTTTCCATTTACATGGAATATTTTTCCACCCCTTTACCTTGAGTCTATAAGAATCTATGAGTTAAGTGCATCTCCTGAAGGCAGAAGATATTTGGATTGTGTTTTTTAATCCATTCTGCCAATCTATATCTTTTAAGTGTGGCATTTAGACCATTTACATTAAAAGTAAATATTGATATGTGAAATACTGTTTTAGTCATCATGTTGTTTGTTACTTGTTAGTTGCTTTGTATTCTCTGTTACGTTATAATTTTTAAGCCCGCTGAGTTTTATACTCTTGATTGCTTTTATACTGGTGATTATCAACCTTTCATTTTGATGTTTAGAATTCCTTTGAGCATTTCTTATAGGGCTGGTCTAGCGGTGACAAATTCAGTCAGAATTAATTTGTCTGGGAAAGACTTTATTTCTCTTTTATTTATGAAAGTTAGTTTTATAAGATACATAATTCTGTACTGACAGTTTTTCTGTTTATGAAGACTAAAGATAGGACCCCAATCCCGTCTGGCATGTAAGGTTTTTGCTGAGAAGTCTACTGTTAGTCTAATTAATTTAATGAATTTTCCTTTTTAACTTACTTGATGTTTTGTTTCACTTGTCTTAGAATTCATTTCTTCACACAGACTTTAGATAGCCTGATGAATATTTGCCTTAATGAAAAACAATTTCTATTCTTAGAGTTTTGTTTTGTGGTTAAAGGTTAAAAATAAATCTTACTTAAAGTGATAACAAATGCTAGAGAGAAAAAAATAAGTATTGTAGGGAATAGGGAATGCCAAGAAGGGGATAGTTTAACACGTTAACCGTCACATGAGTTGTATTTAACTCACACTATGAAGCATATGTAACTCACTTCACCTTGGGAGCCAGTTGAATACAATTCACACACAGAAAAAGATTAAAAAGTAACGAATTTTTTATTAAATTAGAAAGGATCGTTTTGTTTTTGAAGTTTGTATAAAACACTGTGACTCCCAGGAAAATTTTTTTTCTGGTGTGGCAGTGTGTTAAAAAAACTATTCAGTATTTTCTGATTGTGAAGGTAGCTTCATGAAAATAAGGATATTTCTACTGGAATTGAGATATATAATTTTTTGAAAACCATTTTAAAATAATTCACACAAAAAATGGTATTTACTTTCAATAAATATAGAATAATTAATTTGTAAATTTATTTATAGTAATGTTTATACTAAAATTTATAACATACATACTTGCATTCATATTTCAACTCTCCCAATTAATAGCTCTAGGATAACTAGGATATATAATCTGAATCTAATTATAAATTAAAATATCTACTCTGTGGGACTGTGATAGGACATAAATAGCTTTTTAACAAATATAAATTTTCTTTCCACATTTAAAAAATTTATGTAGAGTAACATATCATTTTGATTTTTATATATATGTACACCTTTACATTTGTATATATACATTTAGCTATTTATTGCAAACAAGCTTATCCCTCAATTGACAAACATGAACTGATTAATATCAAAGAAAATGTAGATAGTGAATTTTACACACACAAACTTGTAATTAATTTGTGTTTGTATGTTTAATCTTTTTGTATATCAAATTTTTTTTAAAAACTCTTATTTAATACCATAATATATATGATTAATTAATATTTTCTGAGGGGAAAATAAAATTTAAAAACTCTACCTATGTTTTTGATGATATTTTCACTAAATAGTTAAACACTATATCTAGAAGTTCTAATCTTTCATAAAATATGAATAATTGAATAGCAAGTAGCTGTCCTGTGACCAAAAAAATGCGTTTATGTCATCACTAGTTTCCTGTGTTTTATTGTATTTCTTTTCTCAAATCTTTTAAGTTTTTGCATATACTAAATTGTTCATTTTTAATCCAGATATGAAGGGTAAATGCTGATGTTGTCATGTACAAAATCATTTTTAATACCACTGTCATCATAAATATGCAGTGTAATGAGAGAACTTTTCAGATGGAGTTATGAAGATCGTGGATAAACTATGTTTTTGTTAAGCATTATCAATATTTTTATCTTTCCAGCACTGAAAATTTGATAAAATATCATAGATAAAATCTATAAATCTGCATAAATGTGTTATACTCAGTTTTTTTACAAATGAACTAATAACTTGATTAAAAACATATATTTTTAAAAAAATAAGAGATGGAAGATATATAAAGTAATGAAAACACTTTAACACATTCTAGAAAATGGTCTTGTTCTACTTTTTGATAAAACCAATAGAATAATGGAATTTATTCACATTACTATACTATTGAGTAGGAATACTTCAACAACATGAAAATGAAATCTCATTATCCTAATAGGACTCTAAATAGACATAAGAACATAAAATATTCAAGAAAATCAGTTATTATCTTATTCCATTGTGGGCTATTATATCTCTAAAGTTCCATTAAATGTACACTTATTTTACTTGCAAATTTTATTTTTGAGATCCAAAAATCTCATTTTGAACTTCAAATCATATCGGGCAGACATCTCAATGTACATTATTTTTCCTCCATTGGGTAGAATTTGTAAGACTGAGAAAATAGAAGAAAACTAATTTCATCACATTTCAATTTGATAATATTCTTGCATTTTTGTGAACTTTATAATAAAATTAGAACCATAAACTCATGTGTGATTTTTTAGTCCAATCATTTGTTATTTTTCTACCACTGTAGTATATAATAATCATCCTGTGCATAGATATCTATGTTTACTCATATTTTTTAATGCGGCATTTATTTCAGTTTAGTTTATCCTGGATTCTGTTTTTCATTATATCATGTTCCTGCTCAAGTTAATCTTCCGTATGTTATAAAAAATTAAATATATGTTATTTCTCAGGCTTTCATACCTTCTACACTTTGTATACTTTATAGTTCTGTATTTTTATTTCTCAACTAAAATTTTCATCAAAATAAGGCCATTTTTCTTACTGAGTCCACCTTTAATAAATTATTTCCTAATTTTATTGTGCATCATAAGCTCTATTTACACATCCTTTTTGCATTCCTCTGAATAACTTTCACACCATTTTTAGGCTCATGTTTTCAATTAAACATTTTGACTTATCTTAAATAAAATTGTCTATTCCCTAACAGAATAGTAGAGGAACAGTAAAGTTTATATATATATATATATATATATATCTCAAGAATGTATCCATCTGTATGAAATCCACAAAACCTAGTAGTAGAAGATAAATAAAACTATTAAAGATATTAGAAATTAAATTATCCTTTTGAAAAAATCCACCAAATCCCATCCAGATTTATTGCTACAATTTATGGTGTTAAAGGTTCGTTAATGTGAATTAGTGAACATGATTTTATAAATAACATATTATCATACAGAGTTTGAAATACCTTTTAGAATATGAATTACCCTATAGATTTGTATGTTTCTTTATAGGGAAAAATATGTTTTAATAAGACTAAATTAATTTATCATAGAAGGAAGAATTGATAAATAGAAATATATTAAATTTAAGAAGTTTATTTCTAAAACCACATAAAATGTGTGAGAGGAACAAAAGGAGTCACAGACTGAGAAATATTATTTCTGAACAATTATTTGACAATGGGTTATAATTTAAAATATACATGGAATGCCTACAAAGGGATAAGAAAAAAGAGAAGCAGCCAAGTATAAACATAAGCAAACTCTGCCATATAGTTTACAGAAGAGAAAACACAAATGTCCCGTGAATGTAGGGAAAAAAATGCTAAATTTAAAAATAATTAGGGCCATGCAAATTAAAATGTTATTATTCCATACCCAATACATTAAATAACAGTTAAAATGTACAACAAATGTTTCCAATTATGTAGATAAGAAAATTTTCTTGCATATTCCTGTACAAGTATATATTTATTGGTAAAAGCAATTTCAAAAATATTTAATCTTATTTAACAAATTTGAGCATAGACAAACCCTATGCCACAGAAATCCCCATCCCAGGTAACAGCCTATAAAACCACTTATATTAGAGACGCAGGCACAATAATGTTAATAGTATAATATTTGCATAAATCAAGCATTGAATATATCTGTAATACAAATTATAAACATATTGTTTCATATCCATGAAATGGATTACTATGCAGCCAAAAAAAAAAAAAAAAGAAAGAAAATTACAGGCAGAGACTTCAATGTGAGTGATTCTCTGCATCATAATTTTAAGCACAAGAAGCATACTTCCAGGCACAGCACAATTCTATTCTAATGAAGAACAAAAATTAACAAAATTAAACAATATATTACCTAGGGATATATGCATATGAAGAAAAAACAATAAAAAGGTTTATCATAAAATTCAGTAGAATGTTTGACCCTGGAAGGGAAAAAGGGAAGGTTGTTCCTGTTGGGGAGGAAGTTTCTAAATTATATTTAATGTTTTATTTTTTAATTGGATGTGGGGTTGACTTTTTTAGTAATATTTACTAATAAATATGTGATACATATAAAATTTTGTTAACATATATATTTTTATTTATATGCATGTTAAATAATGTTGGTAAAATTAGTGTGTGTAACATTATTTAACATGTATATAAATAAAAATATGTATGTTAACAAAATTTTATATATATGTGTATATATATGTGTATGTGTATATATATGCACACAGATATTATGCATTTTGCATGCGTGTATATCTAAATACATGCTAAAATAAATATATTAAAAACAAAGCTGTATAAGTTCCTTCAGAATTCCTTGAATATTTTGAGTATTAGATAATACAACTTGATAGCTACTCTTTTTGGATGTAATCTTACATTCTGTCCCAATTTAGAAATTAGAGTCACTAGTGAAGCAATTTAAGGATCTTGAAGTATATTCTAAACCAGTTCCATAAAAGGAGTGCCTTTTTGGCTAAATATCATTGTTTAATTTGATAAGGCTAATAAAGCTGGTTATCTTTTAAGAGTAAGGTCAATCTGAATTTATTAATGATAGATGGTCTGTCAGTAACTGTTTTTAGTACAAAATCCATTTTATTGCTTAGGAAACCTGGTTAATTTAGTATGTAGTTAAATAAGAGATAAAGTTCATGTAATCATGCACTAGAAAACAAGAAATGGAAAAAAAAATAGGTGTCTTTGACAAGTAATTCACAATAAATGATAGCAAAGTTGATAAGCAAGAAAACAACTTTGTATTAAATATAGACACTAGAAGATACATTGAAAAAATTATCTGAACAGACAAGAAATTTATAATCAGCACATAATTTAACCTTTTAATGTATTCATTAAATTCGTGTATATTGATAACATTGCTAATTGATAAGCATAAAATACAGCACAAAAACATTTCTATATGGTATTTCTTCTGATTCTTAAGCAGGAAATGTGAGAGTATAAGGTTTTTATGCACATTTTCTCCTGAAAGACCTAATAAATATGTTATAGGTTGTAGAAATTAATCTATGGATGATTCTGAAGGCAGAAAAATCTCTAAATTAACCTTGCTTGAAGGAGAGCTCTGTGTTCTTATTCATTAAGACTTCCAGCTGTGCTCAAGTGAAATGTGGTAGATACTCCTCCTCCTTTAGATGAGGACTAACAGTGCAAACCTCTTTTTTAAAAATTCTTTTATTTATTTGTTCTCCTATTTCTCAAAGGAAAAAGACTCTTTATAATATGTAACTACTGATATTCACAAATTTCCAACAATAGGCTTCATTTGTACCATGTTCCTTTGAAACCTATAACACAATTTCGTATGTATGAAATCATGGTAGTAGCCTAAGAAATAATGAATGTGAACTTTTTGTTTTAATTTTCTAAGTTAGATTTTCTTTTCGTTACGTTAGGCTAACAAGCTACTCTACCAAAGAATATGTTTGTCAACAGAATGTTATCGTAAAAAATAACATTTTATATAATAGGCATTGATATGGATTTCCACATTCAGTTTTTTTTATTATATGTGGCACAATGAAATGCAAGTTTCAGTTAAAAATATTTCTTCTCTTTGTGGTAAGAAAAACATAAAAGAAAATATCCTAGACTATGGTTAATAAAGTGGTGGAAATTTACTAAAGTTTTTGTATGGAGAAAGAGTAAGCACGTATCTTACTTCCCTATTCATTAATTGATTCAATATATGTATATGAAATTTAGAGCCTTTGTGCCAAGTGTTATGACATATACTGAATATAAAACAATGAACAATACATGCATGGTCTCTGTCATCCCAAAGTGGTACTATAGTCACTATGCCACTGGAAGACATCATTTAAAAATTGTCTCATTCAGGGAAGAGAATTTTAAAAAATGTTCTGACTTACAACACCATAGAAACATGTGGTCTACAGGAAATTGCCAGAACTGGTCAGTAATTTCACCATGTACAACAAAAAGAAGCCAAGCAAATCTTCAGCTGCAAATTGAAATATGGGATATGAGCAACATTAATAGGGTAAAGAGATGGAGAAAAATTAGGGAGGCAAAAATTGAGACTGAGAAAAGAAAGTATTTCTGAAGAGGTAACTTTAAAACTCATTCTTAAAAGCTAGAAAATAACAATGGAAAAATCTGGGAAAATAACTTACAAGAAAGAAATAGTCTCAGTTGTGAAGGTCTGAAGACATGGAAGCAGTAGCTATGTTTGAGAAAATGAATGGTAGCCTGGTCAGCTAGAACTGAATGAACATGGAGAAAAATGGTGAAAATGTAAGTTTTGTAGATAAGTAGAGGCTCTAACAGAAAGCAACACTTAAATGAGTTTTAATTTTAATAAAATTATACTGGAAAGTCATTGAAACTTTGTTTTTCTTTATTGAAGTGTAATTTACATATATGCCTTTACTCCATTTTAAGTGTACAATTAAATGGTTATTAGTAAATTTACCAAGTTGTACAGCTATTCACATAAATCAGTTTTAGAGGATTTCCTTCTCCCTATTGAGACCCCTAATTCCCA
>CAUYRT010030000.1:0-28370 GCA_963574885.1 Lepilemur ruficaudatus
TTTGAATGTAACAAGATAAGTCAACTTGAGTGGTAATATATTTTGGGAAATCAGCTCACTACAAATTGTGACTGTAAACATTGTACTGTAAATGTTTTGTAGTTTTCCCCCAATAAAATTTTCGGAAGGAAAAAAAAAAAACAAGTGAAGACTAACGAACTTTTTCAGGTTGTGACTACGTTCTATAACTTGATGGATATTTGGGTTATTTGAGTGTATATATTTGCCAAAATTCATTGATTTGTACATTTAAAATTTGTGCATTTCATTGCATGTAAACTGTACCTTAAAAAAAATTAAGATCCCCAGGTTATTCTAATTTGTAGGAAAGCTCACAAGCACTGCTTGAGAGGGGAAAAAATAAGCTAAACTAACTTCTCTTTCTATCTCTCCCTCCTTTGAGCTCTTCTTCAGTCAGCGTCACAATGATTTCTTGTGTAAGCCAAGACTGTAATTGTTCATATCCAATATTTTCACACAATACCCTACGTATTGCTCCCTAGATCCTATATGGACATTAGCTGGATACTGATGAACTGATTTGATCCTGGTCCTTGCACATCACAGTACATGTCTATTTCAGGAGACACTAAAATCTGAGAAAGCTAACAACTATTCCCAGCAGAATTTCCCCACACACCTTCCATCAAGTGTGACCAGACAGCACTCAAAAAGCCTGCACTCTGACCCTCATTTCCCATAGCCCCTTACAACAAACCTAGTTCTCCAGCAACGCTGTATCTATTACTTTCAGCACCCTAAAAGGGATGGACATTTCCACATCCTCATTGTCTTAGTCCAGGCTAGTCTTTCTCTCTGGAACGTCAAAACTCTGCCTGTCTACACTGCATACTCCTTCCTGTCATTCAAAACATTATAATCATGCCACCTCCTTCACAAAGTTTTCTCTGATCTCTCTCCAAGCCACAAATGTCCCCTCTTCCATGCTCCCAAAGTACTTAATGTGTATCTCTAACACATATAGATTATATGGCAGGCCACCTGCTGGAAGCATGCCCATCACACTCTTATAGTCATCTGTTGGTATGATAATCACACGTTTACTTTTCTACTCAGGAGAGCTCCATGAGAGCTGGGACCACCTCTTACTTAATCATGGTAAATCCTGGCATACTGTGTTTGATATATTTCTACTAATATACAAATAAATTTATAGCAACATCCTACCCTCCTTTTCCTGTAAAGCAAGTCAACTGGGAGAGAAGGGAAAACCAAAAAAAAAAAAAAAAGTGACTATATATGAGTCTATTAGTGTATGTTAAGACTGTGATGAAGATCTACTTGGTACTAAAAACTCTCAAACCTAATAAATTCTTCTCTGTAGAGTATTAAAGTTTAAAAACACTTCAGTTCTTAAATCTTTTTTAAAAATCCTACTATTGATGCTTTTTCCTAATATTATTGCTATTACATAATGTTATAAATGTCTAGAGCAGCTACTAGATACTTATGTATCCGAACTGTAACAAATTATTAATCAAAATAATGCTACCAATCAAGAATCCAAAACAGATTTCCTCTTTGGACATGGACCCCCCAAGAGTTGCTCCTCTACAACCAATGAAGGGTCCTGTGTCCAGTTATTCCACATATTTCACACTCACATTCAGTTGACAATCATACTCTAAGTCCTAGATCATACTTTGAAATTCTTTGCAAACGGAGGGCAGGCAGATGACCACTGAGGGATTTTGTGGTTATCAATATTTATCCCTAAGCAGTAACATTCAACCAAATCTTTTTCATTCAGCTCAGCAAAGCAAACCAGAAAATTAACCAATGCTGTAACCTTGAATACTAATGCTACAGTAATTTTGCTTTCTGTGCCTTTAAAAGTGCAATGTTTTCATGTCTCTGCAAAAGTGCTAATACAAAAGAGCACAAGACAACAGCAGTACTGTGGATACCATTTGTAGGGAAAAAAGGAAATGGGAGAGATTAAAGAGACAACTCCCTCACAGGTCCAATGATGAAATGTTTCATGGTCTTTTGAACAAGAACTTCTTTGAAATAATAAAAAACAAAACTAAAGATTCACACAGGCCAAGGTCTACAGCAGGTCGTTCTGCAACACTCCTTTCCTCACACAGTTATTAAACGCTAATGAAATCGTGAAAAAGAGTCTACAGTAGAAAAAGAGTCAAGTTATCTAATCATTTTACAAAGAAACTGAGGGTCAAAAGGAAATGTGACATACGATGTTGGTGGCAAGTCACGGGTCACATCCAAGGTGATCTGACTTTCCCAGTTCAGTGATTCCCCCCATCCCTTAATACAATCCCCTGCTTATACTCAGAAATACCCTGGTGACCCTTCCTGCTTGACAGAATCAACACAATCCACACTGCTTCTGTAGTTTATTCCTGGGTCCCACCCATCCCCTACCACTGCGTTACAGCTATCTATCCTCTGTCTAGGTGATTCAGACATTCCTGGCTTGTTGGCCTGACTTACTGTCACAGCCTGAGGGGAGGCAGACTGAGACTACTCATCCATTTCACTAAACTACTATTAGAGTGTAATGACTTGCTTCTTATATGATGTCAGTGGACTGGAATATGAAGCTCAAGAGTCTATTACTTACCCACTGAATCATTTCTAGCACCTTGCCACCAAGTCATTTTCTGGCTTCTACTGGTTAAACACAGCAGGCAGAAAAGGCTTGGCTTTGGCCTAACTTTTAGAGAGCTCATGTTGCCAATCTTTGGTCTAAGTCTGCGGTCCCTAATACCCCGTTATCGGTCCATGGTCTGTTAGGAATAGGGTCGCAGCTGCTCCCCATTGCTGGCATCACCGCCTGAGCTCTGCTTCCCCACCCCCCACACCCAGCCATGGAAAAATTATCTTCCATGAAACTTAGGAACTGGATTGCACAGAAGGTGAGCAGCAGGCAAGCAAGCGAAATTTCATCTGTACTCCCCATTGCTCACATCACTGCCTGAGCTCCACTGCCTCCCCACCTCCTACACCCTTGGGTCCATGAAAAAAATTGTCTTCCATGAAACCGGTCCCTGGTGCAAAAAAGGTTGGGGACCACTGATCTAAATGATTTACATGTATTTACTCATTTAGTCCTCACAACCACCCTATGGGCAGCTACTATTATTCCCATTTTACACATAAGGAAACTGAGTAAATTTGCCATGGTCATGTAGCTAATAATGGTGAAACTGGAATTAGGATTCAGTTGGTCAGACTCTAGGAACTTAATATTAACCACTAGGCTAGTCTGTTCATTTCCTGAGTTAAATCCTACAAAATCGACCTAATTTAAAGCAATCCTTACAAAACATTCCTTTCCTTCACACTTCTCAAAGAGAGGAAAGAATTTCAATATGTAAGGTTTCCCAAACTTCCTAAAATGGTCTCAGAGAATCATGAAATATAGAACATTTCATATATACTGAAGACCTCAATTCTGCTACTCCAAATGACCAAGGCTAAAGTGAGGGAGTTCTACACTAGCTGCTGGGAATGATGAAGGCAGTAAAAACTGGTATAAAGTGTCAGCCCTTTGGAACAGGGACTGCTTCAATCTGCAGGTTAATATGCAGCAACACGCATAACATGATCCTCCCTTTTGCTTCTGTACTGCTCTACAATAGCTCTCACCAACTGATAAAACAGAGTATGTTTTGACATGTAAAAAACAAGCAGCAAAAGCCACTCCTCTGATGCCTACTTTAAGAACTCTGCAGGCCACCTCCTGGAAATAGTCATGTTTTCCTCTGGAAATGGATGTGAGCAGCTTTGATGCTTTGGTGTTATCACAGTCCAGAAAAAAAATAATTCTGGATCTATTTCTGTTAAAGCAAAGGACTTCCAATATTTTTAATAGAAATACATTTGTGATTTCTCAAACAGCATACATCGTTCTACACATCAATCATGTAAATGTAACAACAAAGTCTATCTCCTTGATAGGAAGACAGAAGCACAGAAAAATTAAATGCCCAAGGTCACACAGCTGCTTAACATGTGAGCTGGAATAAGAATACCTCCATTTGCCAACGCATTTTCCAATTTTTCTATTCTAAGAACCAAAATAGCCTTCTCCTCCCCTTATATCCCAATGACATAACTTTACCCCTATTGAAAAAAGGAGGAACAGTTCCAAGAACTTCAGCCTTCCATCTTCAGCTACTATCTATACCCAGCTACACAGTATACCCATACTGTGTAAGTATCCATGAACAGACAGATTTTATTGTGGGGATCCCAAACTTTCTCATCCACGTCAAGGTTGGAGAAGTTACTTTCAACCTTGCTCTACATGCCACCTCTGCCCCTTTCCTTCTTGCAAGACATCCATAAGCATTAACTTTTGGATACTGGTACTTCCCTGCTTGAAGAGTTTGAGGATCGCCACTTCTCAAAACATAAGGTCTAAACTCCTTTCAATAACTTTCCCCATCAGATGTCACCATGTTTTACACGTCCTCCCAACTACTTCCCAGTTCCCTCTGCTGTGCTTCTCCATGCACCTGTGCTCTAGCAGTCACACCAAGCTCGCTCAATGACTTCCAAACACAAAACTCATTTCTAAATCTCTCCAACTTTACTTGCCTTCTTTTGTCAGCCTACATTATCCTTCTTGTCTCCACCACAGAACAAGACTCCACTTTATCATTTAAGACCCAGTTCTGTGGTGACCCATTCCCAGTTATTTCTCAAAGCTCACAGCACTCTATGCTCAGGCTATTACAATTGTTATAATTATGTAATATATTATCTAATATAGGACAGGGACTGAGTCCTATATTCCTCTTCTCATTCCTAGCTCTTATCACAGTGAGAAGCAACAAATACCCTAAAAATCTATTCCATAAATTTTTATGGATTAGGTGCTGGAAATACAGTGGTATAAACAGAACAAACAGAGCCTCAACTCTCAATGGAATTTACTTCTAGTGGAGAGAAATGGGGAAACATTTAACAAACAAACATGAGTGAGGTGGAAATGAATGCTATGAAGAAAAATGAAGCAGAGTAAGGGAAGAGTGTGTGCCTACTTTAGACAGGGTGGTCACTGAAGGTCTCCCTAGTAAGGGAGCTTCTAGCAAAACTTGAATCACCTAAAGGAAGGAACCTTAAGAGTAAGAGTATTCTAGGCAGAGTGAAAGACTAAAGAGATATGCTAGGGCAGAGAGTGTGTACCTGCTGGAGTACTTCAACAGAGCAGGAGGGAATGATGAGAGAGACTGCAAGAGGCAAACGTGCAAGGAGCTCACACCATAGGCAGCGCCCTACTCTAACCTAGACCAACAAAAACTGATCCTAGTCATTCTTAATACCTCTTTGTTAATGTTCCTTGCTGCCGACCAGCATGACAAATAGATGCTCTGTTGCTGACTAGAAACTCTGCCCACTTTACTCCAGCCTCTTCTTGTTGCTGCTGCTGCTGTCTGTGTAAGTCTTTTCTTAACTTCTCAATCTTCCATAGCTTTCTCCCGGTGAACTCCATTTCACCTTCTTTGGCTTTCTTGAGAATAAAGCCTAGCAAATGCTGTGGTCCTATTTCCTCCTTCCTCAAAACATTTCATAGCCATTTCTGCTGTATCTTCCAAGAGATTCTAATAAATCTCCCTGGAATACACTGGGCAGCCTTCTCCTTTTCCCACAATAACAGCAAAAGCTATCTGCCTTCTTAAGCAGAATTTTCCTCCCTGAAAAGCAATATACTGAATTCTTAAAAAATTTCTGCCCAATTTTTCCACTGTTATGCAAAAGCTAAACTGCTACATGCCCCTACAATTATTTCATTTCAAAGAAAAAAATGCCAAAAAAAAAAGACAGAAAAAATACCTTCGATTTAAGCAAATCTAACATATGGACTTATGAATTTACTTAAAAGATAAATTGGGGCCAGGCATGGTGGCTCACGCCTGTAATCCTGGCACTTCGGGAGGCCAAGGAGGGCGGATCGCTCAAGGTCAGGAGTTCGAAACCAGCCTGAGCAAGAGCGAGACACTATCTCTACTAAAAATAGAAAGAAATTAATTGGCCAACTAAAAATACATACAGAAAAAAAAAATTAGCCAGGCATGGTGGCGCATGCCTATAGTCCCAGCTACTCGGGAGGCCGAGGCAGGAGGATTGCTTGAGCCCAGGCGTTTGAGGTTGCTGTGAGCTAGGCTGGTGCCACAGCACTCTAGTCTGGGCAACAGAGTGAAACTCTGTCTCAAGACAAAAAAAAAAAAACAGAGATAAATTGGGCATGACTTTGGTTGTAAAAGGATTTTTCACTTTATTATAGAAAATGATTCACAACAGCATTACTATCAATGGCAGGCTCTCCTATTTCATTCTAAATTTAGGAGCCAATTCTCACACAGATCTTTAAAAACACATTATTAGATTATGTGAAGTACACTTGCACAATGAGATCTTCTTTCCAAGAACCAGGCTTGGACTCCCATCATATATTCTTGGGACTATTATACTTAACCACCATGAATTTGAAAATCTATATCCCTCAAAAGGGTTGATTTATAATTATTCTATTATGAAAGACTCTAATTCCTAAAATGTAGGCCTCAACTCCAAAATCTCAGAAAGTTTAATACCAGTAAGTCCAACAAACCAACCAGTCTCCTGCTCCCTCCAAGCTGAGATTATAGACTTCTAATTGTTCAGGTAGCTAACCCTCAGCTTTCCATTTTTCTTACACACATTACCAAGCCAAATTACTTACACTGTTCTCTGCCATTTCTTATAGAATTCTTCTTGGACTACTTCTATGCTCACACTGTGATCATCAATTTGCATGTCAGTTCCTTTTAATTGGATTCCATCCAACCAGAATTACAGCTGCCTCTCTGTATGAAAGAATAAAGTGATTTTTTTCCTTCAACAATGCCAGGGTCCCTACTAGGGAATCAAACTGTCACTCCACTTGCTATTAATTATCCCATACTATGCCACTGTTTCCCTTCCCTCATAAAGCCCTGAACCATATTCCTTCCCCCTGTGATTAAAAACAGTCATGATGATGCCTTACGGATGAACCAACACAAGAGGGAAACTCAGCCATCAGGCACAGATGACAAGCAATGACAAGAATACTTTAAGCAAAATATTTAACTAAAAGCAAAGTCATACAAAATATATGAATTTCAAGGTTGAAAGCTTGTGTTATACATCTCTAGGGCAAAAGATCCCTCAACTTCCCATGGCAGTCTATTGCACGATCCATGAGGTTAAGACAGGTTTCCTGATACCAAATCCTAGAGGTTAAGACAGGTTTTCTGATACCTAAATCTCTTTAGCCACAACATAAGCCCGTGATTTCTTGTTTCCATGGTTATGGCAAAGATCTTACTAGCCTTCTCTGTATGACAATTTCCCCAGCATTTAAAGGCTCCTATTAAATCTTCCTTTAGTCTCCTCTTCTTCATATTGTATCAAACTCAGGAGAGGGAACAGAACAGAGAGAAGTCTCAAAACAGTTTATGTGAGACCCAGTTGAAGAAACTGTGATTTTTTTGAGTCTTGGGGGATATGATAACTATCTTTAGGGGGGAAAAAATCTCCAGGGCTTCAAGTGTGAATGAAGAAACTAGATTTATTCAATATGAACCCAGAGAGTAAAACAAGAACCAATAGTTTCTACAAAGCCACCAAGAGAGCTTTTTCCTCAATATAAAAGCAGGAGCTACCTAACAGAAAACTAGAGTTGTTCAAAGAAGGCATTATCTGCCAATGGAGGCCACTCCATGTAAGCAAGGGTAGAACAGCCATTTGGAAGAGATGTAATGTGTCTGGCAAGCCCCTGCAGGGCAGGCTGGCTAAGAGGATCTCTAGCTTCCTTAAACACCATGATTCTACAAAACTAATCATTAAGCACTTAAGTGGCTGGGGTTTTGTCAAAATGAAGAGAAGTAAGTCTTTAAGGCAGTGATAAGCCTTCCACCACTCACACAACACACATTCATACGTAGCAATTCATTATGCAAAGGATTGGGAGAAGGTGTCATATAATTGCACTTGAGTGGGGAAATGACCAAAGTTTGGAAAAAGCCCTCCCTACCATGAGAGGCAGAATAATGGCTCCTCAAAGATGTTCACATCTTAATTCCCAGAACTTGTGAACATGTTACTTTATATGGCAAAGGGGAATTAAGGTTGTAGATGGAATTAGGGATGCTAATCAGCTGATCTTAAGGCAATTATCCTGTATCATTAGAGTCGGTCCAATGTAATCAAGAGTCCTTAAAAGTGAAAGAGGAAAATATGACTATGGAAGAGAGAAACAGAGAATTGGCATTACGAGTAGAACTCAACCTGCTACTGCTGGCTTTGAATGGAGGATGGAGCCACTTGCCAAGGAACGCAGGGAAGCCTCTAGAAGCTGAACAAGGGAATGCAAAAGAATCTTTCCTAGAGCTTTCAGGCAGAACACAGCCCCGCTGACACTTTAACTTTAGCCCAGGGAGATCCATGTTGGACTTCTAACCTACAAAAATGTAAGACAAAAGGTTTGGTTTAAGTCACTAAGTTTGTGGTAATTTGTTATGGTAGCAAATAGGAAACTAATACATCCACCAAAGTTCCTGATATGCCCAAACATTCTCAAGGAGAATGGGTAATATTTGCTGAATATTTTATCATAATAATTTTTAATATAAGTTTCATCAATGACAACATGGGGAAGATGGAGTTTCTATCCAGACCAACAAAAACTGCAAGTTGACTGTTAAAATTAGCTTTTAGATGCCATATCTTATGTCCCTGTGACATTACTGGCACATAATAGCTCTTCAATAAATCTTTGGTGACTTAAATTGAAAAAGACATCTTTGGCCTCCTTTGCTGGCAAGGACAAAAAGACTCTCATGCTAACCAGTAGCTTTAATATTTGAAAATCTGTACTTTCCAAACAGTTTTAAATTTAGAACTTGCAAATTTTAAAATGTCAATCTTATCATTGACAGAAGTCTCTCTTATTTCTAAAACTGAAGAAAACTGAAGCCTAAGATCCTGGAGAGTAGCAGAGAGAGATTTAGTGATCATTTCCTTAAAGGCTCTCTTAATATACATGTTCTTTGGCCATCTGTCAGACAGTGCAGTGGTTAAGAGGCCGTGCTCTGTAGCCAGACTGCCTGGGTGCCTCTCCCACCTTCGTCACCTACTAGAAAAAAATCCCTGGCACCTCTCTATCTAATTTTGCTTATTCACAAAATGAAATAATTATAGCACCTATACCTCACAAGGTTGTTAAGAAAATTGAATGAGTTCATACACAAAAATCACTTAGAATTTTTTGTCAAGTGCCTGACAGAAAGTAACTAATTTATATAAGCAATTGTCATCCACATTTGTCCCTCATGGGAAATTCACATCATGATCCCATCATTTCTGAGTTCAGTGACCACCCTGGTTCTCATAACCCAACCCCAATCCCTTATCTCTCCATTTTGATTGCCTAACTCAACCCTGTGTAAACTGCTGAATGGGAAAGACTATGTCTCTGTAGTTTCTGATGGGAACAGACTAGCTTTTAGTAAGAATTCACTGAGAATATGATCCTCCAAGGAAACTGTCTCTTCAGGCTTCACTTTCCCTTTCTGTGAACTGCTTCCATGGGAGCACTCCACTGGCCTGTGAAATACCTGTTCCCAACCTCAAACACATTCTCCTTGACTGCCTTCTAGTTAAGGAAAACTGATAGTGCTTCAAGAGCCATCAAAGTGATCAGCTCTTTAGCCATTTAAAATTCTTCTTTAAACTATAGTTGGATTATAATTGCTCTGAACTTTTTTGAAGCTACCGTATGGGTTTTTTTTTTTTTTTTGCTTTGTTTTTATTTGTTTACACCTCAAGAAAAATTGTACAAGCCAAAGAAGGGGTATACCAATTGCTCTGAAATGAATTTACGTTGAATCTAAGGCAGGTGGGTACACAGGTAGGCAATGACCTCCTATAGCAAATTTGACTCCAAATGAAATTTGGCTGTCTCAGAAAACTTAGGCAATGGCGAACAAAACTGAGGATACTGAGTGAACACAACTAAGACTATTAACAGAAAGATGCCACATAAACATGTCTGAAGGACAGCATTATAGAGGAGTCTCTGAATCTTTTGAATTAAAGCTATATAAAAACAGTAGGTATAAAATACATATATGACAAGTATGCCGAATTCTGCAAGATGCTAATGAAGAGAAATTTATACAAAGACCAAAATAAATGGAGAGACAAACAATGATCATGGATTAAAAGACTCAACGTAATAAAAAATTCTCCCCAAACTGACACATAGATTTAATGAAAGTTCAATTAAGATCCCAGGATATTTTTACAGATATAAAAAAAGATGATTCTAAAATTTATATGGAAAGGCAAAGGAACTAGAAGAATCAAAACAGTTGAAAAAGAGTAAAATTGAAGACTCAAATTATTTGACTTTAAGACTTAATATAAAGCTACAGTAATCAAAATAGTGTGTCATTGAGGAAGGGAAAGACACACAGATCAATGGAACGAAATAGGGAATCTTCACACAGACCACACATATATAGACAACTAATTCTTGACAAAGGTACAAAGACAATTCAATCGGCAGGGGATAGTCTCTTCAACAAATGATGCTGAAACAATTGGACATTCATATGAAAAAAATTTATTTCAATTCATATACAAAAATTAACTCAGTAAATCATAGACCTAACACTACAAAACTTCTAGAAGAAACCTTTGTGACCTTAACTTGTCAAAGATTTCTTAACTATAACACCAAAAGCATAATCTATAAAAAAAACTGATATTTGGACTTAACCAAAATTTAAAACTCCTACTCTTCAAAAGACACTGTCAAGGGAAAGAAAATGCAAACCAAAGGCTTGGAGAATATATCTGCAAATCATATATTTGATAAAACGCTTGAATTCAGAACACACAAAGAATTTCTGAAAGTAGAACACTGGTTACCAGGGGCTGCGGAGGGGAGGGCAGGTGGGTATAGAGAAAGATTGGCCAAAAGACACAAAGTTAACAGGAGGAATGAGTTCTGGTGTTCTATTGTACATATGGTGACTGTGGTTAAAAATATTGTATTATATATTTCAAAATAACAAGATGAGAAGATTTTAAATGTCTTCACCACAAGGACATGATAAAAGTATGAGGTAATGAGGCCGGGCGCGGTGGCTCATGCCTGTAATCCTAGCACTCCGGGAGGCCGAGGCGGGTGGATTGCTCAAGGTCAGGAGTTCAAAATCAGCCTGAGCAAGAGCGAGACCCCGTCTCTACCATAAATAGAAAGAAATTAATTGGACAACTAAAAAAATGTATAGAAAAAATTAGCCGGGCATGGTGGCACATGCCTGTAGTCCCAGCTACTTGGGAGGCTGAGGCAGAAGGATTGCTTGAGCCCAGGAGTTTGAGGCTGCTGTGAGCTAGGCTGACGCCACGGCACTCACTCTAGCCCGGGCAACAGAGTGAGACTTTGTCTCAAAAAAATAAAGTATGAGGTAATGAATGCCAAATGCCCTGATTTAATTTTTACACAACGTATACATGCATTGAAATATCACACTGCACTATGTAAATACATACAAGTACTATGTGTCAGTAAAAACAAAGAGCTCTTAAAACTCAATAATAAGAAAACAAGTCAATTTTTAAATAATGGGCAAAAGATGTGAACACGTTTCACAAAAGATAACATATGGATAGCAAGCATGAAAAGATGCTCAACATCTTGTCACTAGGCAAAGGCAAATTTAAACCACAAATGAAATTTCACTACATGCCTATACAAATGGCTAAAATTTTTAAAATATGGACCATATCAAGTGCTGGCAAGAATGTGGAGGAACTGGAACTCTCATATTCTGCTGGTAGGAGTGTAAAATGGTCCAAACACTTTAGAAAACCATTTGGCAGTTTCTTATAAACATCCACCTGCCCACTGACTCAGCCATTCCATCTCCACATATTTACCCAAGAGAAACAAAAGCATATGTCCATACAAATACTTATATTCTAATACTGATAGCAGTTCTATTTATAACCGCAAAAAAAAATGAATGACTCAAATACTCAGCAACAGATGAATAGATAAACAAACTTTGGTGTATCCATACAATGGAACACTACTCAGCAATAAAAAGGGAACCATCAATACACATTATGACATGGATGAATCTTAAAACAATTATGCTGAAAGATAAGCCAAACAAAAGAATACAGTACATACTATATGAGAATCCATCTATACAAAACTGTTGGAAATGTCAATTAATCTACAACGATAGAAAGCAGATCAGTGGCTGCCTGAGGACAGGGAACAGAGAGAGGTAGGAAGGAAGTAGTTCAAAGGGGCATGAGGAAACTTTTGAGAATGAATATGTTCATTACCATAACTGTGGGATGGTTTCATGAATAAATACTATGTCAAAATGTAACACATTATACACTCTAAATATCTTAGGTTTTATTTTATGTCAACTGTAGTTCAATTTGAATCCAGAAGAGAAAAGCAAAACAAAAGGATAAATAAAAAGCATATCTGCTCATGTCTTAATCGTTTATAGTCAAATGAAGAAATCAAACAAATGAACAACATAGTACAGGGCGTGCCAAGATGACAGACGTATGGAGTGGTATGAGAGCACAAAGAAGGGGTGTTATCTTGAACTGGTGGGTTAAACATGGCTTTAGCAGGGAGAAATCATCAAAACTGAATATGGCCTACCAGTAAGGCTGATAGGTATATTAAAAATTCTGCACCATTTATATTTTGTTATTTTTAAAATTCAATCTTATTGCCATCCCGTTTCACATTTATTATTTTATAATAATTATGCTGCATTTTAATAGTAAAATATCACACATAATGCATATCACATATTACATATAAAAATACACTTTGAGGATAGTCACTTTCTCAGAACCAGTAATCTTTTGTCGTAGGACTGCAGCAAAGACTGATTTTGTTCTGTACATAGGAAAAATTACAAATTCAAGTAAAGAACCAAGCTAATAATTTGATTGGTTATTTTCTATTTTTACAAGGCTAGAAACAAATTACGGAAAACTTGTTACAAAGGAAGCACAAGAAGTGCTTGTATAAATGGATTTAAAGGAACCAAGCAAATGTTCCCACATTTGAGACCCACAGACCTCAAATTTATTCTACACTAACATATTATAGACTTAACAAAGAAATGTCCAGAGAACTGCAGTAACTATCCCACAAAAATGTACCTCTAATAATTCTAATATTTTTATCCAATAAAAAAAATAATTCACATCATTAATCACAACCTTAAAGGAAGACTCAATCCTTCCACCTATTCCTTAAAACCAAGCAGTACTAACAAAACACATGCCCTTTTCTCTTTTTCTCTGATTTTAACATCCTGTGATACCTTGCTCCTGTCCAGCTCTAAAAGTTATTAATAAGCTCATTCTTAAACCATCATTTTCATGTTAATTGCATGGGGGTACAAACAGGCAAAGCAATGGGATAGAACCACATAAACTAAGTGGCCCACTTTTTTCCATGTGCATTAAATGAATTTCAAAATAAAATAAATAAAACCTCAATCACACTTTAAATACTGATTTCTACCTGCCTACTGAATGACTCATTTGTCCCATGGTCTCAGCCACCATGCCATTCTGGTATGAAGTCACCAAAAAAATAGTCCAAAAGGGTCAGTTGGAGGAAAGAAAGAATAAAAGACATGCTACATGCAAAGGAAACCACTAAAAACCATATCTGCCATCAAGACCAACCCTGATGATCACATCTTCTCCTACAGGTCAGTTCAGACAAATCTCACTATGAGAGGATGGGCATGCAGCTTAACAAATGCTATACAAATTCTAAATGCTATACAGTTCAGAAACAGACATTAACCACAGGCTGTACTTGCAACATTTCCCCCACACCTTCCTTTCAACAACCAGACAGAAATTTAACCAAAGCAATGGAGGTGTTAGTTTAACAGATTAAATGTTCACTGTCAGAGTGAAGACATCTTCTTAAAAATAAAACAGAACTTCTTAAAAAGGACTTAACTAAAAGATGGCAATTTGGCAGTTTAGCTTTTGACTTCTATACATATCCAGTAGGACATCATCAGCAACTCACATTCCCTAACTTAACTTTCATATAAAAACCTGCAGTTGCTCTTACTCATGAAGTAAAGATAAATACTCAAGATATGGCCCACCACTCAGGTCCAGTTAATCCTCCTAACAGATTAAGGTGGAAGCCAGTTTACTGCATCTCAAAGAGCCAAGCCAAAAGCCTCAATCTCAGTTTCCTTAATTGCCAAATACATTTTATAACTAGAACATACATACAGTAACAAGCTTAATTATAACAGTGGGCATTTTAATTGCTTTTGGAAAACTAGCCAACAACCTGTGTTATACAGCTTCAAAAGGATGCAATCTCATGAGCTAATTAAGATCTAAACCCTGTAGCTCTCACAATGATATTCAGTTACAAGATGCACACAACTAAGGTATATAAAGGGATAATTTAGAAATTACGGGAATTAAGAGACTTATTTAATTTGCTTTTGCTTTGGTTTTTGACAATAAGGAGCTAGAAAATGATCTTTCCACAATTTAGAGGGGCTGACCTTGAAGAAGAAAGTCCCCCAAGTAGTAAAGTCAGAATTCATTTGCGTTAAGTCACTTCAGAGATCACTTTATACTTGCGTTGGTTTATTTAGCTGACTTGGGAAGGTTCTGGCATTTTAAAGAAGATTTTAAAGAGAAGAAACTAAAAAAGGGAGTGAGATGCTTTGTGTGATGTTATTAAAGCAGTGAGTTAAATTCGGTCAAATAGACACTGCTCAGAAGATAGCAGGAGAGTTTTCTGAGAAATGGAGATAGTATTCTGCCTCATTTTTAACTCCCCCTACTCCTCCCATAATACAGTTTACAGTTCTGGTTTATTTTATTTAAAGGGAAAAACCCTCATGGTGAAAAGATTTAATACAAGGAAAATCTTTTTTTGCTCTTTTCTCTTTTAATCAGAACATGCTTGCAACAAATTCAGAGAACAAAAGTACCTTGTTCCCTACACTACTGTGCTCTCAGATGAGTGGTTTCAGAAATGTGATTATTTCTAAAGAGTCACAAATATCTCTGATTCATATCTTAGAAGACAGCATTCTTATGAGTTAAAATTTACCCAAACTATCAGAAGGGCCAGATGTGCCTTACTCAACAATGAGAGTGAGAAGTTACAGTAAAAACATTACAGAGTGAGAATTTCTGGCTGTACTGCAGAGCTCAACACTCCTGCTCAAGCTAACTTATTCCTCTGATGTCAACTGTAACTCCACCTGGACAGCACCACCAGTGGTTTATGATTTATACACAGCACCCACACAAAGCCCCTTCCTATAATTCATAATGACTACTTTAAACCCAGGCAAGCTGAACTACCCTATTCTTGGGAAAGGCACAAAAGAGCCTCAGTCTGATTTCACAAGGATTAATGCCACCAAAGAGGAAGAAAGGAGTTTTCTAAACCTTTCCTCTCTGCCCTCAAGCTAATTCTTCCAAGGTTGTCTAAACCTGGCCACTAGCCAGGCTTGTGCAATTCTGCTAAGTCTGCTCATTGCAACAATAACCACAGCAATGGGGTTAGTGACATGTTCCTAGCCCTCAGCAAGGAAGCAAGAACTTGGTATATAAGCACCCAACCAGGCAGCAAACGCATCAGCTGAGTCATCAGGGATTTCTGAGCTACTTTTGGTAGCTTTGATAAACAACCATGTAAAACTCCTCTCTCAGCTTCAACAAAAATATTCATGTCTCTGAGGCAATAAATGGAAGGAATTCAATGTAAGATTGGTTGTGTATCAAAGATATCGAATTTTCTCAAAGCGTTCTCAACAAATAACCAAATTCCACATCCTTCAAAAAACATCCACAACATAAAGTGTTCTAGATCAGAATTCAATAGTCATAAAAATATACCTTTCTTCATTATCACATATTATTTACTCCCTAAGAGAGATTATTTACTCTCTAAGAGAAAGTATTGAAAATAAGGAATGCAAATTGGCGCAACATGATGGGATCCTAATTCTGACCTCATATGTGTCTCACAATAATATGTTAACAGATTATGTGATAACCCTGGTTTAAATACTCCAAATACTGTAGACACAACATGCAGCACAGTATGAGAGGGCTGCCTGACATCTCTGTTCCCTTGCAAGAGCCATCATCCATTCCTCCGAAGATAGCTCCAGACTCACAAAGGACCCCTGCTCCCAAAGGAAGTAACATTTGGTCGCTAATACCCTTCCATGTCTAAACACCAGAAATCCACCATCAGAACACTACCACAATGCCTCTGAAAGACTGCCAGTATCTTTTTGTTTCTATTAGTCATCCACAAAAAAAGGGATAAAGTCTCAGTCTCAAAAATGTTTTTCTTTCAGTCACCCATTAAAAAGAGTTTAGGGGAGCTGATCAATCTGATGCCTTCGGATATTTTTCTTGCTTATGTTTCTGCAGATATTAACAACCCAATGGCAGTTCAGACAGGGCTTGGTAAGCTAAACACCACAGTGTCCTCTCTGAGCCACTCAGACTTTGCTTGAACAAACTGGGCTTTCATAAAGAGATTCAGAGGTTCAAATATGCCACCCAGAACTCATTCTCTGAGCCCCCTTCCAGAACCTCAGAGACAGCCTATAATGCAGTGACCCAGAGTAGGAGGCTCTACAGTCAGCATCCCAAGACTAGGAGTCCCAAAAGCCAAAATGCACAGACTCTATCCATTTTCTTAACAATCACCAAAACCATAAAAGTGATGGCTGTACATGATGTATGTTGAATGAACAAATATGGGGAAGGGCTCTGAGACCTACCATACAAGAAGGAATGGGGTTTAAATATATCAAATAAAGGACATTAGTGTTATCAGGTAAATATTTCAGTTAAAATTTTTTTCATCAATGGTATCATGTTCTCCGTCAAAACCAGATTCAAATATGTTAATCCCCCAAGGGTAGGAATTTAGTCTGTTTTGTTCACAAATGTATCCCCAGCATCTAGAACAACACCTGACACCCTTTGTGCATTCAAATTTGTTAAATCTCTTTAACCCTCACAACTACCTAGATGAGGAAACTAAAGATTAAGCTATTTAAATGATATGCCCAAAGTTGCACAGCTGACAAGTGGCAGCATGACACTTCTTACACCTGCAGGTCCTCACAGCAGATCAATGAATACTGGCTATGATAGCCATAAGGCTTACTGCATAGTATAATCAAGCTATCCTATCAATAGCCTGTTCTAAGTTCTGCACTGAGCTAGGTACTTATTATATAATTGGTGTCTGTTGAAAGGGGTGGCTCTGCAAAAATAAAAGGAAAATACCTAATCTCACAATTCCCCAGTAACAGTTAAAAAAATCAATCCTATGCGTTCTCTCACTAACAGGTATCCTGCAGTTCTGTTTTGCACAACTTCTGCAGAAAGCTGAACGAACAGAAAAGAGATATAAATCTCTCTCTTTCAAAATTGTTTCTCAAGAATCTGCTTTCACAGAGTTCCTGAGTAAACAGCAGGAGAACGAACTACAGCCTCAACCATATCTCAAGGACAGAGTCACATCTCCTGTGATAATCCCTTCTCCAAAGAAAGGCAGGAAACCGACTCTTAGACTTTGACATCCTTGCAGTTTTTGTTATCTATCTGCTGCCACTTTTGTTTTCAACTGACAGCCATAACTATTTTTTTCTCCTCGCTCCCCCCTTAAAATCAGTGAGCCACTTGGCCTTGCTGCTGGTACCTCCCTTCTCTTTCTTTGGGATGCCATGCCATCTCTCTGCTCTTTTTCTTCCCCCTCTTTTCCCCCTGCCTCTTCTCTAAGAATTAAAGGGTTTTTTTACTTTTATATCTTAATTTCTGTGCGAGAAATCTTTCTCTGCCCATGCCATGAGCGCCTACTAGGCTTTCCACCCTAACATCTACTTCTAGCAATTGTTAAAAATTATGAAACCAGCCAAAGAAAACAAACTGATGATACTACAATCTAACCCATGACTAAAGTTTCCATTTATAGAAGTTACAACTCTTGTCCATGGGGCAAATTTGTATAAAAAGTATTCAGATGCAGTCTGATAATGATAAAATACAGAAAGAACTAACCTTTTGGACCCATTACTGATCTCTCAGGAGGAAATAGAAAAATCTTGCTTTTACAATTGAAGTGATCTAAAGAAAGTTTTAAAATGTGACAACTGGTCTCAAGGAGTAATTCAGGTGTTCCCTATCAAGAAAAAGGTAAAGAAAATGAAACAATTCCAGGAAAGGAGAAGTATCACAGATTGTTAAGGCTTCAGACCTGACCTCCCAGTACCCTTTATGTTGGTTTCCTGGAAACATACCAGCTTTGGTGTACTGCTTACAGCAGAAGCTTCAACATTTTTTTACCTTACAATATGCAAGATATCATGTAACCAAATGAGGTAAAGTGTAATCTCATCACACAATACAACACAAACAGCTGTAAGTTCCTAGTTAAAGGACAGCAGCTCAATTCAGCTGCACACCTGCAATTATTTAGTATCTACTTAAGCTTGTCTCCATTTAATAAATTACTTGATAATTACAAAGAGAATGGGGAAAAAAGAAGTTAAGTCAAAATTGAGAACTGGAGAAAAACTCCTCACAAAAGGTTTGGAGAAGAACAAAATACGAGTCAAGTCAATTAAGTAATTCAATTTGACAAATATTTCGTAAACATCTGTTAGGTGCCAGGCAGGGTCTTAGCCATGGCAGAGGGTCCAAGACTGAACTGTTCTGGTCTCTGCTCCGAGTGTGCTTACCAAGTCCCTGAGCTACTTCTACAAGGAAAAACTGAGAGATAAAGATAGAGTTCTCACTTTTCCAGGCTGATTAAAAAGCTGCAGGATTATCAATTTCCTCTTTCACTTAATAAGAGAATAGATTACTTCCACAGCTTTCCAATACCTAGCCAGCATTAATCTGTCTAGGAAACCACAAAAGAATGTGCCAGGACAATACAAATCTATATAGGCAATATGAAAATCTCATTTTCAGCAACAGCTTCAGCCACTCCCCTCACCCCCTAGCTACTTCCTAAATTGTACCCAAAATAAATTTCTTTTTCTTCTATCGTCCCTTCTCCTCCCGACTGCACTTGGGTGAAACAAAGTCACTAGAAGGAAGAAAACAAAAGGAAAATGCAGAGAGAGGAGGGGCTGGGTGAAGAACGTCCTAATCAGTATTTGAGGATGAATTGTGTATCCCCAAAATTCATATGTTGAACTCCTAACCACTGGTACCTCAATGTAACCATATTTGGAAACAAAATCTTTAAAGAGGTCATTGGGTTAAAATGGTATGTTTAGGGTAGGCCTTAATCCAATACGACTGGTATTCTTATAAGAAGAGGAAATCTGACCAAGCCTGGTGGTGTGTGCTTGCAGTCCCAGATACCTGGGGGAGGCGGAGCCAGGAGGATCGCTGGAGCCCAGGAGTTCAAGCCTGTAGTGAGCTGTGATTGTGTCACTGCACTCTAGCCTGGGCAACAGAGCAAGACCCTGTCTCAAAAAATAAAAAAAGACAAAGAGGAAATGTGACCTGTGCTGAAACACAGACCCGCTTGCCGCATGTGAGAAAACAGTGAGGTGGCCATCTTCAAGCCAAAGAAATCTACCTCAGAAGAAACCAAATCTGCCAACACTTTGATTTTGGACTTTGGCCTCTAGAGCCGTGAGAAAATTAATTGCTGTTGTTTAAGCTACCTGGTACCAGAGGGTACTTTGTTAATGACGGCCCTAGCAAACCAATATAGCCATAAATCAGACAATCAACTCTCGAAAAATAAGCAATTTTCCATGAATAGGCCCATTCTAAATTCATCAGCTGTATTTCCACTGGGATCCAATGAAAGGCCATCAATTTGTTCGTATTTAATCCTTGTTTGTTAGGCTATCCCTGGGTACAAGGTGATATGGTTGAAATGACATGCATTCTTTCCATGCAGCAATTCTGCAGCCTTGAACTTGGTCAAGGGACACTCTCTTCCAATCACAAAAAGACACAACTACTGGCACAGACCATCCATCCACCCAATTATCCCTTCATCCAACTACACATTCATTCCATAGCACTTATTAACCATGTACTTATTTGTAGGGGAAATGAAAAATTAAGATCTGGGACCACCTCCTACTATTAAGTACTAGGTAGCATTAGTATTAGTAATAATCATATTATCAAGCTGAATTGAGATAGGCACAAATATCTATAGAAGCACATTGTAAAGAATACCCAACACCTACAAATTTCCAAGAAGAAAAAAGGGAAGACAACATTCTACACATAAAACATGTATAAGGAAAACACAGAGACAAAAGCAGGACACTGGAGTCAAAATATCAAAATATCTGTATGCTTCCTAAAACTAAGGGGCTGCTATTGGTTATATTTTGTTTGTACTGGGAATAGCAGATTGCTCTGTGGCCTGGACCACGAGGAAGAGTAAGCCTGGAAATGAGGCTGGAATAGTCTTTTGGACCCAGACTGTAAAAAGCCTCATATGGCATACTAACGAATTTAGAAAACAGTGTATCCTATAGACAACAGGGAGCATCTTAAGGTTTTTTTTAGACCCCAATTCGATATGCAGATTTCTGAAAGACCACCGAGATAACACACTGAACAGTTAGGGGAGGAGGAATGGAGTTAGGGTGACAAGTAAGGGGATAAATGCAAGTGGTTAGCCCAGAGAAAAGGGAAATAGAAAGGAAAAGATAGAGTAAAGGTACATTTCAGAAGTAAAACAGCCAAGACACAGTGACCTCCCAAGATAAAACCTGTTTCAAAAAGAAATGACAAAGGATTTAATTAGGTTAGCTAGCCAGGTTATTATTTTCACATTCTAGAAATATCACCCTGCTTAATTAGTTAATTTGTATAATAATTCATTTACATGCATGCATTTTTAAAAGCTAGCAAAACATCACCAAATAGACCAATACTCCTGACCAATAAACAATCTCTTTAAAGAGCCAAACAACTGCAGAGAGCTTTTATTTTTAGCATTTAACATCTCTGATATTTACTAAAGTTTATATTCTCTTCCCTGGGAGTCATTTTATTGTTTAAGTGGACTGTATTAATATTCGTACTTCCACCCTGACCAAACCAGCAGATGAGAGCAAACAGCTTCCTCTGACTCTTCAACCTGCTGCTATTTTCATACCTAGCCTACTCTAAAAGTATAATGATCACCTCTAAATCTAGGCTTGAATGCAGAGTACTAAAGGCCAGTACAACATTTACATTTCTCTCAGGCTGAGGGATAGAAATTCAGTGACAAATCAATTTTTTCTTTTACAGAGTGGTGGATGTGCAGGCTTTTAAGAAGAGACAGTGCAGGTGAGAGGAGATCCAAAAGGTGATGCTGGGGATGTCCTTCTATAGTCATCCTCATAACCGTGCTGGTGTAAAACACTTATCAAGTCGATAAAGCAGACCCAGTCAAGTGATGGGGGAAGCTAAACAGGTTTCAGACAGGCCTCTGGGACTGCAAAGCAGCAGCAAACCACAGATTAGAATTACCCAGGAGTCCTTCATCAACGCGATGGCTCCCTCCTTTGCACACCACCTGACCCTGGCCACACCTACAGAAACATGTCCACCCTTCCCCACAGTCACAGGCATTCTACTGTCCTTTAACACTTTCTATCTTTATAATAGTTATTTGTAAACAATCCTGTCTCCTCACTTAGTTGGTAAGCTCCAGGAGAGGTAGGACCCATGCTGGAGTTGACCTTGTGTTGTGCCCACATTAACAGAAATTCAATAAACATTTGGTGAATGGTAGATTAATTGCATAAACAGAGAAGCCTAAAGAGGACGCTGGAGAGCCTCTGCACTAGAACAATGATTCCAAAAATTTAACATGCAGATAAAAGACTTGGAGATCTTGTTAAAATACACATTCTTGAACCCCACCATCTAGAGATTCTCATTCAGTAGGTCTAGGGAAGCGGCCCCAAATCTACATTTCTACCAACATGCCAAGCAGTGTTGATGTTAATAGTACACCTACCCAAAGTAGAAATCACTCTTAAGTGCAATCCTAAGAAATAGTATGTAGCAGCCACTGTCCCCCTGATGGAAGATCACATATACCCAAGGCAGCCCAGTCCACTTCAGGTCAGAGAACTACTAAGAAGTTCTTCCACATACTAAGTTTCCTGGATTGCAAATGACTGCGCCACAGACATTAAGGATGCACCTTTCACAAAAATTTCTTACTGTCTTTCTAATCACTCACTCATTTTCTTTCCTTTTCACCTTGCCTTCGTCTTTTCTCCTCCTCTTTGCACTAGAACCACATCTCAATGCTAAACTATAGCCATTTCATTTGCACTTACCAGGAAAATGTCGGGAAAACTGCCTAACTTCTCGAGTTTCAGGTCTTCCCTCTGAATCTACTTTACCCATAATGCATTCCCTCTTAGGCAGCAAATAATTAATCCCCAGAAGATCACCTATGAACAGCCAAAGGGAACTCTATGCCCTCTCCGTAGAGCTGCTTGCCAGTACCACATTGATCCCTCTAAGTCCATCACAAGCACATCAATGTCTTCATTAGTCAAATAAAAAGGACACTCTGATCTCAGGATTCCTTCTAGCTCTGATATGCTAAAGTGTGTGATCTAAACTCAGGTAACTTAGGAACTATTCTGGATTTCTCTTTTTGCTGACACTCTCTTCTTAGAGTCTCCTTGCTGGTGCCAGTTCTTTCACTCAAGAAACCAGAGGGAAACACATGGAGATTAGGAGGCAAGAGGACCTGGAATCAAACCCCAACTCCAAGGAGCTACATGACCTTGAGTCAATTAGGTAACCTATTTGGCCTTCCATCTCCTCAGCTGTAAAATGGGGATAACAACACCCCAAAGATATTTTATTAGATTTGAGATAAAAATGAAATATGTAAAATGTTTCCCAAACTGCAAAAGGCTACAGAAATGTTCATTATCATCAATGCTTATAATACCCCTCCTATCCCTATTTCACTTTCTACTGGTCTCCTACCCCCTTTCAGGATGCCCGTCCTCCTTGCCTCAAAGGAGAGAGACTTTACATTCTTTGTATTCGCACTGTATATGGGAATGGCAGTGATGACAATCAGCCTTGCATTAACAGGCACCTGTGTTCAGTTTCCTATCACAGTAAAAGGATGAGGGCTCCTTACAGCATATCTCACACATCCTATTTAGAGTCTGGCACTTGCTAAGTATTCAAATACTGGCTGAATGAATGGCATTTCAGTAAGCAGGACAAGTGCCTCACAAAGTAAAGAATAGAGGTGGGAGAAAGGTTAATCAACAAAAGTCAAATGCAACACAACTGCTATTTTATCCCAAGGCCCACTTGCAGGCCAAATTCCACTGAGGACTTACAATGCTCTAGGCCTGTATCAAGTGCTTTACATGTATCATCACATTTAATCCCCTTAACCACACAATAAGGCAGGTACTATTATCATCCTCATTTCATATATGGGAGACTGAAGCACAAAAAAGTAATTTGTCCAAGGTGACACACCTAGCAGTGGCAAAGTAGAAATGTGAATCCAGGTCTTATTCCAGAGTCAGTGCTCTTCACTTCCAAGCTAGGTGGATCCTTACAGGACACAGAGCTTTAAGGTATGTCTCCATCTGTGAACAGCACCTCTGCCTCTGCATTTTAGCACCTTACTCCAAGAACCAATTAACAAGACAGATTGACAGCCTGAAGCTCTAGAAAAATTATAGCTACTCATTCTCTCAATTAACATGTGATGCAGAGAGAGGGGGAAAACCACCAAATATTTAATGTACTCAAAACTTGGTCTATGAAATATTCAGTCACTTGAAAACCACATTTATTATTGGAAGTAAATCTCAAGAAATACAAACTCAAGGCAAGGTTTTCACTTTAATAACCTTTCTAGTTAATAATTGATACAGTAAAAGAAGAATAATAGAAGACGGGCTCTGAATTATATGCCTCACTATGGAGGCTAGTCAGAGGCTCAGCAGAATTTCCCAAGTCTGTCACTCCATACGGAAAATCCCCAGAGGCAGCCAAAAGTCATGAATTGGATATGCATCCTTCTTTGGGTTGACATACCTATGACAAGCCCCAGATTCCAGAAGATCTATCCTTCCTTAAACAATCTAAACTAATTCACAGAACTAATGATGGCATAAGGAAAAAAGAAAAAAATTCCAGTAATCTTTGCAACTTTTCTGTAAGTTTAAAAGTAGTCCAAAATAGTATAGTTTAGAACTTAGAAGAAACAACAGCAATAACCCAATAGAAAAAAACTGGCAAGGAATATGACCAGACTGTTGATCACAAAAAAAGAAATACTATCAAATCTTGGACATACTAAATGACGCTTAACATTACTCATAATAAGAAATGCAAATTGAAACCACTTTGAGATACCAGTTGCCAAAAAGTCAAAATGTTAACACCACCACCCTGTTGATAAGATTGTGGGGAAATAAGTATTTCCCCACAGATGGAAACATAATTTGGTACAACCTCTATAGAGTAAGAAATAACTATCAAAATTACAAATGCACTTACACTTTTACTGACAATTTCATTTCTGGGAATTTACCCTACAATGGAACATATACCCATGGATGAAATATCATATGATCATGATTATTCACTGCAGCATCACTTATAAAAGCAAAACTGTAACCCAAGTGTCAGGCTGGTTAAGTAAATTATGATACAACTATGCAATGAAATATTAAGCAGCTATGAAAAGGAATAAGGAAGCTGTCTCTACTGAGATGGAATGATCCCCAAGATACACTGAAAACTACAAAAGAGCAAAATGTAGAACCATGTTTATAGAATGCTAACTACTATATATATATAAAACGAAGGACAAAAAGAAAATAAGAACATGCAAATGTACTTCTCTATCTGCTTTCAGAAATTATGGAAGATGTAAGAAACTAATAAAGTAGTTATGGTAGATTGAGGAATAGGGCATATGGGTCCAGGGATAAGAGTGAGACACTTCTCTATTTCCTTTTTTTTTTTTTTTTTTACATAATTTTGCTTCTTTAATCATAAGAATGTTATTACCTACTCAGAAATAGATAACAATAATAAGATAACAGCAAAAACACCCATCAATCCCACAAATGACAGAGTCAATCTTTGGTTTCACCTCTACATGAATTATTTAGAAATTACCAGTGATCATTCTTCAAATTCCATTTCTATTGCTTCCTATGACATACCTCACCTTATATAATCTTAGTATATACACATCAATTTAATATTAACCAAAAGAGTATAATCAATAACAGGAAAATACAAACATAAAGAAATCTAATACAAAGTCATATATGATGTTGGGGAATGTATCTTATTTACCTCCTATGTTAGATACCTGTGCCCCTGTTTCCTTATCATACATACCTACCCAAAATCCTTAACCTTTCCCTCCCCAAGCACCGATAGTAAGAACTCAGCAGTTTTAGCAATTAAAAGTTCCGAACTTATTTGTTAGTAAATTTGAGCCCGAAAACATGAATTAAAATCTCAAAGTACAAGCCTGAGCAACATAGTGAGACCCCATCACCACAAAAAAATAGAAAAAAAAATTAGCCAGGTGAAGTGGCACACTCCTGTAGTCCCAGCTACTTGGGAGGCTGAGGCAAGAGGATCGCTTGAGCCCCGTGAGTTTGAGATTGCAGAGAGTTATGATGATGCCACTGCACTCTAGCCCACGCAATAGAGCAAGACCCTGTCTCAAAAACAAAACAAATCTCAAAATACAACCTATAACAACAAAGTTCTGCCTTTCTTTAGCACAAAAATTTTACATGTTGGCTGATGCTGACCAGAACTGACTCAGCAACATATTATCTCCTGTAGGATCACGCATATGCTTCTTGTGTTAATTCTAAGGCTGTGTCACTGGAAGTCCATTACAGCAGTCCACAAGGAATGTGTATATCTTAGGATCCAAAATTATGAGGCAAGATGTAACATCGGTGATCCCACCAAGAAGGGGCCCCCAAGGCCACAGATGATTACATTAGATGGTAGAAAGGCTGCCAACTCTCAGTAGGTAAGTACTTTTTAAAAACTCTTTGGAAGATAAGGCATCAAAGCCCAACTCACCGAAGTGCTATCTAGGGAAAATAATTTGCTTTTCTACTAGATCAATAAGTAGCAAATAAGGTCAGAGAATAGAAATCAACAATCAATAAAATGGGGAAAGCACTGTAACCTGTCACTGGTTTTGGCCACATCCTTTGTTCCTATCTACAGGTTTTCACAGGGAAAGGGGAGGAAACTATTATACATCACTCAATTTCTTACATACACACACCTCATATTTCACTCTGCTTAGAATTATGGGACCATTATTAATGGCTTAAGTTACTCCTTAATAACACCAGTAGGACCACAGCAGATAACCCAGAAAGGAAAAGTTGCTCTAGAGATTTCTATGCATAACTAAGTCATGTATAGATTGCTTTACCCAAAGTCCCTGCTCAAAGTTAGGGAAACAGTGTCTTCTAAAAGTAACATCCTGCTCCTCCTCCTCGTTCTCCTCTGGTCTATCTTAATCAGCAGGGCCATGATTTAAAAGGCTCCACTATAAACCTCTGTGTTATCACAAAATGTCTGATCTATTTGAAGAGGTGAAGGGAAAAGTGGCATGCTAATCCCGCTACAGAAAGTTCCCCTTGTACCTCATGAATTGTTGAAGCTGTCTCATAAATCAGTTCAACCAAGATCACTTAACTTGGTCTTGTTACAAATCCTGCTGCCACAGTGGACAAAGCCTGAAATTACACTTTGAAAATGTAAAAGGAAAAAGAGAAAAGACTCTTCCACAAAAGCTGAGATCGAAAGCTGACAACACCAATTCTGGAGTGCTTAAATACATAGTTTAAGAAGTCAAAGAAGACAAAAAACTGATCTGAGAGTTAACAAAATGTTTAGTTGCAGAACATTCATTTTCTTTCACTTATTTTATCAGTACAAATCTGAGACAGTTTGAGAAAAAGCTTAGACCACACCTCATAGCATACCTAGTAAGCCTAACCATCCATCTCCACTGCAGCACTTCTCATATGGGATCATGATTGCTGCATTTCTTTTTTTAATCCCCCCACAACTGTGAGTTCCCCAAGGACAGAGACCATTTTATTTATCCCCAGTGCATCTAGCTCAGTGACTGGCACCATGGATACAGTATATAAATAGTTGCTGGATGTTTGCTTAGAAGAGGCATTATGTCTAAGAAAAAAAAAGGAAGCTTCTGCAATTTAGGTCCTTTTCCCTTGGCAAAGGACAGCATGAGATCTACATCCTAAAGCAGTGATTCTCAGGGTAAGGTCCCTGGACCAGCAGCATCAGCATCAAGTTAGAAAGGCAAATTTTCAGGCCCTACCCAGGCATACTGAATCAGAAACTGTGAATGAGTTCTAGCAATCTGTGTTTTAATAAGCCCTCCACATGATTTTAATGCAAACTAAAGTTTGAGAACCACTGCCCAACAGTTTCTGTATATACATATATGCTACAGCTTCCTAATTTACACCTCTGAAGTCAGACAACTGAATAAGATAACTCTAAACAATCAACTCACGCTGGGTAACAGACTTAAACCTAAGGTATGAAACTATTAGAATTCTAGTTGGAAAGACTCTTCTAGACATTGGCCTAGGCAAAGAATTTATGAAGAAGACCCCAAAGGCAATCACAGCAACAACAAAAATAAATAAATGGGACCTGATCAAACTAAAAAGCTTCTGCACAGCCAAAGAAACAATCATGAGAGCAAACAGACAACCTACAGAATGAGAGAAAATTTTTGCATGCTACACATCTGATAAGGGGCTGATAACTAGAATCTATTTATAACTTAGGAAAATCAGCAAGAAAAAATCAAACAACCCTATCAAAAAATGGGCAAAGGACATGAACAGAAACTTTTCAAAAGAAGACAGAAGAATGGCCAACAAACATATGAAAAAATGCTCAACATCTCTAATCATCAGGGAAATGCAAATCAAAACCACAATGAGATACCACTTATCTCCAGTGAGAATGGCCTTTATCAAAAAGTCACAAAACAATAAATGTTGGCCGTGGATGCGGAGAGACAGGAACACGTCTACACTGCTGGTGGGACTGCAAACTAGTGCAACCCCTGTGGAAAGCAATATGGAGACACCTGAAAGCGATACAAGTAGATCTACCGTTTGATCCAGCAATCCCACTACTGGGCATCTACCCAAAAGAACAAAAGACACTCTATAAAAAAGACACCTGCA
>CAUYRT010030004.1:0-75762 GCA_963574885.1 Lepilemur ruficaudatus
TGGACAACTAAAAATATATGTAAAAAATTAGCCGGGCATGGTGGCGCATGCCTGTAGTCCCAGCTACTTGGGAGGCTGAGGCAGAAGGATTGCTTGAGCCCAGGAGTTTGAGGTTGCTGTGAGCTAGGCTAATGCCACGGCACGCTACAGCCCGGGCAACAGAGTGAGACTCTGTCTCAAAAAAAAAAAAAAATAAAATAAAATAAAATAAAATAATAGACCTGAATCCACCTGTGTCATAGAAATGCAGAGATTATGAGAATAGAAAAAAAGTGAGATCCTACTATATGCTGCCTAGAAGAGAGACACAGAAAGGCTGAAAATATTAATAATTGGATGGAAAAAGACATATCATATAAACAATAAACCTAAGGAGACTGAAGCAGCTATATTAAGATTAGATAAAGTAGACTTCCAGAGTATTATAATACCAGAGATAAAAAGAAACATTACATAATGAAAAAGGAAGAATTAATCAGGAAGATATAATAATCATAAATGTGCATGTGCCTACAAAAGAGACTCAAATGAAACATTTGATTAGACAATGTCATAATCATTGTAGGGTATTTTAACATTCCTTACACAGCAACTGCTAGAGTTACTAGACAAAATTCCAATAAAGGCACAGATAATTTGAAAAACATTATTAATCATCTTAATCTAATTGATTTTTATAGAATGCAACACCCAACAACTGAAGAACATACATTGTTCTCAAGCATACATGGTATACTCATCAAAATAAACTTTATACTATGCCATAAAACAAATCTTAATAAATGTAAAAAGATTGCAATCATATGGAATATGTTTGGCCAAAGCCATATGTTGGGCCAAAGCAGAAACCAAGAGAAGCTAGAAAATATTTTCTACTAAATAATAATGAAAATGTAACCTATCAAAATTTGTAGCATGCAACAAAAAGAATGTTTAGAGAGAAGCTTCCAGCTTTAAGTGCTTACATGGGGAAAGAACAAAGGCCTAAATTTAATCATGCAAATTCTCACTGTAAGGAGGCAGGGAAAATAAAGCAAAGTAAAACAAACATATGCAGGAGGAAAGAAAGCAGAGAGGAGCAGAAATCAATGAAATAGAAGAGAGACAACCAACAGAGGAAATTAACAAAACTGAAAGCTTGCTCTTTGAAAAGTTCAACAAAATGGGTAAACCCTGAGCTATGATGATAAAGGAAAAAAAGAGAAAGAACACAAATCATCAATATCATGATTATGAGGATTATCACTAAAAGCCCTACATATATTAAAGGGATAATAAGAGAATAGTATAAACACTTTGATGCCAACAAATTTGATAACTGTGAAAAATTGGAAAAGTCCTTCGAAAAATACAACTTACCAAAATGGACCCAAGGTAAGATAGAAAATATGCATAGCTCTATAACTAACTATAGTAACTCTATAACTATAACAAAACCTACCCACAAAGAAAACTCTAGACTCAGGTGATTTCACTGCTGCATTCTATCAAACTGTAAGGTAGAAATCAATTTTTTATAAATTTTTTTTAGAAAATAGAAAATAAGAGAACACTTGATAATTCATTTTATGAGGCTAGCAAAATTTTAATATCAAAACCTGACACAAACTTTACAAAAGGAAATTATAGACTAATATCTCTCGTGAACATAGATGTAAAAATCCTTAACAAAATATTAGCAAATCAACTTCAACAATATGTAAAACAATTTTTTAAAGATAATACATTATAACTAATTAGATTATCCCAGAAATTCAAGGTTGGTTTAACATTAAAAAATCAATGTAACTCACCATATTAACATAATAAAGGGGAAAAACTGTATATGATCATTTTCATATGTAGAAAAAAATGACAAAATTCAATACCTGTTCATAAGAAAAATTCTCACCAAACTTGGAATATAAACAAATTCTTCATATTCATAAAGAACATCTATGAAAAACGTACAGTGGGCGTGATATTTAACAGTGAAATATTAAATGATATCCTACTGAAGTCAGAATAACGTGCTCATTTTTACCACTTCTAGTCAACATTAAATTGGAGGTTCTAGCCATTGCAATAAAGGAAGAAAAGAAATCACATGATAAAGATTACAAAGAGGAAGCAAAATTGTCTTCATTTGCAGACAATATGATTGTTTACACAGGAAATCCTGAGGCCTACAAAACAACTAGAAGTAATAAGTGAATATGGTAAAGTACATACGGTTAAAATGCAAAAGTCAATTCTATTCTTACATTCTAGCAGCAAACAACTCTGAAATGAAATGCAAAAACAATTCCGTTCACATTAGGTTTGAAAACCAAATATTTAGGAATAAATTGAATTACATATGTACACTGTATATGGGAAACCAGAGGATATTGCTGAGAGAAATTTTAATGCCTAAATGAGTGGGAAGATTTATTGTTTTCATGGAATGGAAGACTCAACCATTTTAAGATAATAATTCTCCCCAAATTGATCTTTAGATTCAATTAAACGCCAATCAAAATCTCTACTAATTGACAAACTGATATTAAAATTTATATTGATGCAAAGGACTTAAAATAACCCAAATAATTTTAGACACAAAGAACAAAGTTGCAGGACTTACACTACCTTATTTCAAGACTTACTATAAAGCTCTACAATCAAGACAGTGTGCGGTAAGCAAAAGAATCAGTATATAGATCAATGGACTAGACTAGAGCTCAAAAATAGATCGACACCTGTACAGTCAGTTGATTTTTAACAAAGGAACCAAGCCAATTCAATGGGGAGAAGGAAAATCTTTTCAAGAAGTGGTCTTTACATAAGGAAAAAATGTACATTGACTCTTACCTCATATCATACACAGAAATTAACTTACAATGGATCATAGAGAAACCTAAATGTATTTTAAACTATAAAACATCTATTAGAAAACAGGAAAAAATCCTTACGATACTGGTTTAGGAAAAGATTTATTAAACAGAGCACAAAAAGCACAAAGAAAGAAATATCATTAATAGAATGAACTTCAACAACATAAAAAGCATTGTCCAATAAAACATTGTCCAACACAAAAAACTATGTCCAAAAGACATAGTTAATAAAACATAAACAAAAACATAAGCCGCAGATCGGGAGAGAACATTTGCAAAACTAAGAGTTTGTATCTAGAATATATAAAATACTCTTAAAACTCAGTACTTGTAAGACAGACAACCCAATTTTAAAAAATGGGCATCAGATTAGATACTTCACAAATGACCAATACACACAAGAAAAGATGTTCAACATCACTAGTCAATGGAAAACGCAAATAAAAATCACAATGGAACACTACCACAAAACACAACAAATCTGACAATACCACGTATTTTCAACACTGTGTCCCGTATTTTGACTGTGGTGGTGTATTCATGAGTATGTATATCAGGTAAATCCAATTGTACATTTTGAATGGATTTGATTTATGGTGTGTAAGTTATGCACCAATACAGCTGATTGAAAAAATAAGCCTGTGGAAGAATGCAGTAGTTTATTATCTTGATGAAGGACCCTTGATACAAAGATCTCAGGAACTTGCTGTGGATGACAGTCTTGCAGGAAGTGGGACTGGGATCAGACCTTAGTCCTCAGCCCAGACTGTTTTCTCTTCCAGTTAGGTCATGCTGTTGTGCACAGAAAGCAGGAGTGAAGGAGAGGAAGGAAGAAGAAGGGAAGCTAATGTCCTGAGAATTGACTTCTTGCGGTCCAAGCCCTTAGTCTTGTCCCAAACAGAGACGTCAAAACACTTCCCTAGAGAAGTTAAGACATGCCTTTCTCCAACTGTGAAAAAACGTAGTCTTGTAAAATTGTTTCCTCATTTTCCTTTCCCTTCCCTAATTGCAGACCGAGTAAATCTGAATTATATATAAAGAGTAAGGCAGATACATATTGGAATGCAAAGGTCGAGTGACTTACACAGTTAGGGGATGTGAGTGAAAAGGTTTGGATACGGAGCTTCCTATTCAATATTAAGATCACTGACAAATTTTTTGAAATTGCTTAAATTATGTAACTGGGTTAAAACTAGGTAAAGAATTTAGGGAGAATCAGAAAATGCATAGAATGTGTTGAGTTAATGCTTTTAGGAATCAGCATGTGAATTTGTCAACATTTTAGCTTATTATTTTTATTTCCTATATATTTTACATTTATTTTTTCTAGCTTTTTCTTGGGCTTAAAAACTAGATTTGTTGAAGTTTGATATTTTTCTCCAAGGGGGTGTTTTATCATTTGGTAATTACCTATGTGCTAAATTGTTGCCACATTATATTTGATACGGGTATTAAGATTTCACTATAAGAATTAATGAAAGATAATTAATTCTTATTTTTATTTTTATTTTTATTTTTATTTTTTGAGACAGAGTCTCACTTTGTTGCCTGGGCTAGAGTGCCGTGGTGTCAGCCTAGCTCACAGCAACCTCAAACTCCTGGGCTCAAACAATCCTCCTGCCTCAGCCTCCCGAGTAGCTGGAACTACAGGCATGCGCCACCATGCCCGGCTAATTTTTTCTATATATTTTTAGTTGGCCAATTAGTTTCTTTCTATTTTTAGTAGAGATGGGGTCTCGCTCTTGCTCAGGCTGGTTTCAAACTCCTGACCTTGAGCGATCCTCCCGCCTCAGCCTCCCAGAGTGCTAGGATTACAGGCGTGAGCCACTGTGCCTGGCCGAAAGATAATTTAAAGAAGAGCCCGTACGCAAACCTGAGTTCACCAGCCTTTTATCTAAACAAAGAACTAATTTTATCTTTCAGGATTTCTAATACTTAACCATGTGCATTAAGGGCTTGAACTGTATAGGTTATATTTCTGAAAAGCCCTTGTGTTCAAATAGCAAAAAAAATCACATTGAGAAATTTTAAATTTGTCTCCATGAATATGAATCTAAATTTGTATAGAGTACTTCACCTGTGGTTACAGAAACAAATAACAAACAAGTTTATGGGAAATAATCTATAAGTTTTGTGTTCACACAGAGACCTAGCACTGAACACCTAATGGGTTTCAGGTCCTGTACAGCCCTATATGCGTCTTGTCTCATTTAGTCCTCTCATCAGCCATACGGAGTGGGTAGTATTGTTATCCCCATTCTGAAGCTGGGAAAACGCAGGCACAAAAAGATAAAGTAATTTGTCCAAGGTCCGATGGCAAGTGGTAGTTTCAAGGTTTGAACCCAGGCAGCCTGTCTCCGCAGCCTGCGCCCTGAACCCTGTGGCCACACTTACTCCAGGGACTGGCGTCTTTGCTGGTTTCTGCACACGCCACGCACATGCCCACCCTCACGTGGATTTCCTCTTCCAACAGACATGGACCACATCAGGTTCCCCACAGCCTCCTAAGCACAGTGTGTTATCAAACTTTAATAAGAGGAGTGAGTTTGTGCATCTTGTCAAAAGTTTAAGAGCCGTTTGTTTTTCCTTTTCTGTGTTGGTTGTTCATATCCCTTGCACGTTTTTTTTATTGTTTCATTCTCTCCTTAACCTTTTAACAGGAACTGTATATATTATAGAAATTAGCCCTTCTTCTGTTAGACGCAAATATTTTTCCAGGTTTATCATTTGATTTTGTGTTTGGTTTTTTTGTGTGTGTTTATGGTGTCTCCCTCATGCAGATATTTTTGATTTTTGTGTTTTTAATTGTCATTATTTTCTTTCATGTCTTCAAAGCAATTTTGGACAGGAAATGCCCTTTTCAGCAAAGATGGAACAAAGAAGTCAACTATTTTCTTCTCAAAGATGCTATGGCCAAACCCTGTAAGTGATACCCAGATGGAAGCTCTCCTGATCGTTTTGAATGTCCTAAACTTGGCCGAAATCTTTCATTGCTGACTTTGAAATTTAATATCAGAAGCTCTTTTAAATGTGAGATATATCTTAAAATAATAGGATCGTGCAGCATTTCTACTATAGCACTGTGTGTTACTGTCACTCACTTGGAACTGACCTTTGCTTCCAAAGGTGTCTTATTTCTCTATTAGGTTATAATTCCTTATACAAACAGTATCTTTTATATTGTATGAGGTCAATTAATAATTATTAACTTATTTTACCTAAAACTACTCTTGTTGTATAATTATAAAATTGTCACAACATGCATATAAGTAATTGAAATACTCTGAGATTATTATCTACCTTATCTTTTTATCCCTAATCATATTCAACATTTTCAATTATCTCATTATGTTGATAGTCTGTGCTTGGTCCTACCTTTTTAATCATTACAGCTACTAAATTTGCATGTGTTTTACTGTACCAATGATCTCTTTTATTCGATTTTTGTGTCAAGTCCTAATAGTCCTTACTTAATACCCATCGATCCCTTCTTTCTTACTGACTCATTTTGTTGGGGGAGGCACTATGCCTGTGACAAATTGTATTTCTTAGCTTCCTGTGCAGGTAGGAGTAGCCGTGTCCTAAGTGCTGGCCCCTGGCATGTAGTAGAGGTTATTGAGCAAGAAAGTTCCTGCCTGGAATCTGGAAGGACAGGCTGGAGGAAGCGGATCCCACTCACAGAGCGGACGGTGGGCTAGAGAGCTAGCAAACGTGAGCAAGACTGGCTACGGAATTCACAGGGCCCAGTGCAAAATGAAATGCAGGGCTCCTTGTTAATTAAAAATACCAACAGTAAAGCTTTCACCCAGCACTGGGTCCACAGGAAACAGCCCCATGAAGCCAGTCCTGAGCGTGAAGGCTCCTGGGCCCCGGGAGGTCACGAGCCCGTGCCTCAGCTGGACTGCAGACTGTTCTTCCTTTACGAGCGCACGGACCTCCTTGTATCTAAGCCTCTGTTGTCTGGGGTTTCTGTTGTGTGCATTCCAGCCCTGATGCATGTCATTAGCACCCTCGTTTTGTACTCAGAGAAACCGGGGTTTGGACAGGTTTACTTGGGAGCAGCTTTTGGGGTATTCACAGACTCAGGTTGTAGGAATTCAGGCTACGTTCTTTTTCTGCGGCAACACGTTGTCTTTCTTTTCTCGCAGAGATGTTAACGTTCCACATTTCCTTTTTCTTTTGGTCAAGATTTTACGGTCTGCAGATTTGCTTGTCTCACAGTGCCCTCCTCTCTGTCGCCTGTAATAGGAAGGTGGCGCTTCATCCACTGGGTTTTTTTTCTCATTTCCATTTAATTTGTGCTCTGGAGTGGACAAAATGCAGCCTCGGTCCACATTTCAAATATTGCTAGAAGGTGATTCACTTCCATCTCTAGCAAAATGTTTATGCTTGTGATCCCTCAGTAATTCTCCCTTTGTAGATGAAGAGTTAAGATGACAAAATTCAATAAAAAAGGAACTCGAAGTATGTGCGGCCCCGTCTGACGTGGGTTTCTGTGTGCCTGGCCCCACGGGAGGAGAGCATGTACTGGCGGTTCTTCCAGCGCGATCACAATCGGGAAAATCCACCTATAAATTTCTTCTTTTCATCGTGCGTTAGGATAAACAGAGTTAATAGCTCTCTGGACGTTCCGTGTATGCCACGAGAGCACTGTGACCATTAACTATTCGTTTTATTAGCGCTACAAGCCACAGCTGCTACTTGGGCTGCTAAGGGACCCTGGCGTAACGCAGGTGTGGCGCTTGCTGGGTTTGAGTTTTGACGCCGTTGCAGTTTGCTCAGCGACTGCAAAAGCACCCCACCTTGACTGACTCGCACGCGTCAACATTTCTAGATCAAGGTTTAACTTCTTTCAGTCCTGCCTAGTGCCAGGGTGTGGGTGGGGGCACAGTGTGTCATCACAGATAATCACACGGTATCATGAGTCCCCCCGCCTTTCCCCCTCTTTATTGGAGGAGAGAAAATTTCCCAGGGGAGCAGACCTGGATGAGGGTTAGGCTCCTACTTGGGCCTTGACTTCCAACCTGGTTCTATCTCACACCTTGCATCGGGGTGTCAGGCGCATACGTGATTGCCCCGCTTGTCATGGTATACGGCCCTTGGGAGGTCCGTGGAGCACAGAACTCTGGTGTTTCTGGATCTTTGACTAAAGTATCATTTTAATGTCATCCAAATCTCGCGTAAGCCTTAGTCCTCTGGTGATGCCGAAACATTACAAACTGTTGGTACGGTCAAGGCATCATTAAGTGCTGTTTTCCGAAAGTTGGTGTTTTGAGTTGAATCGTGTCTCCCTTTCCAAATGCATGTGTCGAAGTGCTGACCCCCAGAACCTCAGAATGTGACTGGATTTGGGGACAGGGCCTTTAATGAGGAAATTAAGCTAAAATGAGGTCAGTGAGGGTGGCCCCTCATCCAGTCTGACTGGCGTTCTAATAAAAGCGGGAGACAGACGCACACAGGGGGACGACGAGGTGAAGAGAACCGGGAGACCGCCGCTGCGCCCGGAACAGATGCTCCCTCTCAGCCTCAGAAGGAACCAGCCCTGCCGGCACCTTGGTCTTGGACTTTCAGCCTCCAGAACCGTGAGACTTACATTTCTGTTCGTTAAGCCCCCCAGTCTGCGGTACTTTTTACGGCAGCCCCCGCAAGCTAACACACTCGGGAACCAGGCTGGGAAAACTATTTGAAGAGGCCGGTGGACCACGTGGTAGAAGCGGGGCTGCCACCCTGCGCAATGTGGGAAATAGTCGTGTCCCTTTCCCTCCCTGTTCAGAGACAGGGACAATAGTGACATTCTCTTGACGGCAAGGAGCTCTGAAGTGTTTGTCACAAACCGTGCTGGTCACAAGTGGAGAGGACTTCCAGTCTCACTCCTGCTTTTCAAAAAGAAGGAAATTTGTGTAGAGTTTTCACGACCTGAGTTGGGTCACACGGAGGTCAGGTCACAGGCAAAGTGAGAATACATTTGAAGCTTCCTAGTTTATCGTTTTTGTGGTCTATTGATGGGAATTCTCTGATTCTCAGTAAGAGTTCCTAAGAACATGCTGGAAGATTTTTTTTTCTCCCAATACTTTAGCACAGTGCCTGGCACATGATAGGTGTTGAAATTGTAACTGTTACTATTAGTGTCCAACTCTGGAAAGGGATTGCTTTTCTTAAATTAGCTGTCAGAAGGGAAGGGTCTGCCTCTTGAAATTTATATATTATTGGTGCTTAATAAAGTTTTTGTTTTTTTGAGACGGGGTCTCACTGTGTTGCCCAGATTGGAGTGCAGTGGCACAACTGCAGCTCACTGCAACCTCCACCTCCTGGGCTCAAGCCATCCTCCTGCCTCAGCCTCCTGAGTAGCTACGACTACAGGTGTGCACCACCATGCCTGGTTAATGTTTTTTATTTTTGTAGAGACAGAGTCTTGCTATGTTGTTCAGGCTGGTCTTGAACTCCTGGCCTCAAGTGACCCTCCCACCTTGGCCTGGGAGGGTTCTGGGATTACAGGTGTGAGCCACCATGGCTGGCCAGTATTTTTAATGTTAGGCCTGAGCATGCTGCCTTGAGAACTCTGGTTTGTAATATTAACTTTGTACGGCATTACTAATAAATCATCTCTGGAAAGAATAAGTCTTCAACATCTGGTAACATTTCTAAAACAAATCAAAAGCATGCATAGTGTTTTATAAAAAAAGTTGATAAAATGAGGAAAATTGAAGTACAGTATGTCTAAGATACTAGATAAATATCTTAATCATTGAGCAGTAAAGTTCTAATGTATTACAAACATTTTATCACTATGTTTGCTAATAAGTAAACTGAGCATCATAAAAATGAGATGTGTAAAAGTGTTGAAAAATTTAACTCACTAGTAATTTCTTATATTACCCTGTGTTTGTGTACTAAACTTTTTTTGGCTTCTGAATGACTGCTTGCTGAAAAAATGGCACAAAGTGGGTACCTTTTTACAGTTTTGCAAACTTCCAGAGAACAGGTACCGTCTCTTCCTAAACACAAGATCCCCAGTCTTGCCTGTCAGTCTGGAATAGTGAACATATATTCAATAAATGCTTCTTGAATGAACCAATGTGTGAATGATTTTCTTGGTGGATTTCTATTAAACTGAGAGAAAGAAGATAACATCTCAGTAAAGGATGAACATTTTTACTTTCAAATAAGGAAGGCAATTTATTGTAGTGAAATTACATCGAAGTTTTACATATGACCCCCAATGTATATAAAAATCATTTACCTCCACACTACTGGATAAGACACTGCTGAACTACAAAGAAACTCAAAGTGCTATCAATGAGTTTATAAGGATGTAATGCATTTTCACTAATCTACCCAATTAATCAGCTGATTGAAGGGACATGCTTAAGTATTTTTCATAATTTTCACTATGGCCTCTTCTGTTACTGGAGTTTGTAATGCCTTGGATAACTCCAAGCACTCCCCCTCTTCCCGGCAGTCTGTTTCTTTCTTTTGCCATGGTGATTAGTTATCACAAGGCTGCTCAGTGGAGTAAACGTACACCAGAGATTTAAACGTTTCTCTCTAAATGGAATTTGTGGAAAATGCAAAAATTGGCATGACATGTGAGGCAACATTAAAAAAGCAAAGATAATTTTTAAACACTAACCAATAGAAAAGTACCCCAGGAGGCAGAGCACAGCAGTGGACTTCACTGCAAAAAAATACAAAGTATGCAGGGATTTATGCAGACGTTCTTTGCACCTAACACCAGGTCTATAATACATTTTATACATTTGTTACATATTGCACAAATATTGCACAAATCCAGGTACATATGGACACTACCTGATGCGCCATCGCCATGGTGCACTGTCCTCACCGAGGAGGGCTCTACAGCACTTTCTAAAGGAGCTTATTCTGACCTTTCAAAAAGAGAATCTAAAAGCAGTTCTTTATACAGTCGTATCTTTAGTGAGACACCACAAGCTATGGCATGGCGTGTGACCTCCCCCCTAAATATAGGATTCTTTCGCATATTGCAGTTGGTCAGCCTCAAAGATGGGCTGGCTACAGCGTCGCATTAGACAGTCCCTCTTATTCTTCTGCACAGTCTCTGACACCGTCCTCAGCCGGTGCAGCTCAGGTCTCCCTGGGACAGCCAAGGGCCCCAGAGTTTCCACAGAAGCACTGACAGTCCTGCTCTGTGCCCAGTGCTGCGTCAGGGGAGACAGTCTGTGCCCAGCAAGTGGCTCTCCACTGCATCTGTCTCTTGAGTCCTCTCCGTGGGGAGACGGGAGAAGAGGGGGTAGGAAGGGGTCCTGGCTGAGCAATCTCGCCCTCATACTGCCCACAGTCTGGCTGCCATAGGCGGCGGGTTCCCACGCCTGGCACCGGATGGCCTCTTCATAAGAGGGCGGGCTCCCCGGGCCCCCCAGCTCGGCCAGCTGGAACACGTCGTCCACCCAGAGCGTGCAGGACCTCGAGCTGCAGCCCAGAGCAGCGGGGCTGTGGGTTTCAGACCCGTCTTCCTGGACGACGCGGCCGGCCAGCTGGCTTTCTTTCTTAGAACCCTTCATGACTTGGTCTCTGGTGAAGACTTGGGATTTCTCACAGCTGGGGGTTTTGGTCAGAACTTTTCTGTGAGAGGCAAAGGAAAATGACATGGAGTGTTTTTTAATTTCTCTGTTGGCTTTGCTTTTCTCAGTCTTCGTGGAGAAAGACTGATGCCTGGTGAAGAAATTTCTTTTGGGGCTGGAAGGAGAAGCCACGGGCGAGCTGTCGGAGCACCCATCCAGGGAGCCACTGGAGAGGGCTTTGGGGACCAGTCCCCGTGGTAACGCCAAGCCCTGGGTCAAGTTCTTGATCTTCAGGTCCACTGGCCTCTTGGTTTTGCCTTGCCCTGCAGGGAAGACCTCCTCTGGAAACGGGTCTTCGGCGTCCTCACTCTCCAGGCGAGCGCCTGCGCGGGGCGTGGGGAGGGCGTCCTCACTCTTTGTTAGGCTTTGGTTTGTCGTCTGGCTCTCGAGGCACTCTTGCGAGGACGGCATGCTGGGCTCCGAGTGCCTCCTGTCCGGCTGGCCGAGGCGGCCTTTCAGCCTGGCCACCGCGCTTGTGATGGGCTCCGGCCTTGACTCACAGGCGTCCCACGGCCCCCTGTCGTCCAGGCCGGCAACCAGGGCAGTGGGCCCCGGGGGCTGCCCGCTGGGAGAGTTGACGGTGCTGTTGCTGTTGGATTCCACATCGGGGTCGTTGCTGTCATAGGCTGAGTCATTCTGCAGGGTTGACATGTCTGGGGGAAGGTAAGGAACAGTTGAACTTGTTGTTCAGGTTCTTGTAGAAATAAACGTTACTACAGTTCACGCTACGCATTCCAATTGTGGCCTAGCTGGGCAATTTGGTGGAACTACTTCGGGGCTTGATATGACAAGAAATTTACCACATTAAAGTTTTTTTCCCCAAATTTATTTTGTGATGAGAAGAAAGATGGGAAAAGGGAATACGTGAAGGAGGGAGGCGGCAAACAAAGCGGGCGGGCGGGAGGGAGGGAGAGAGAAAAGAGAAGACAGTGTTTCGCTGAAAATTTATGAACCTTAAATTTTAAAATTGATCCTTTGGATGGCTCTTTCATTGAGCCCACTTCCATTTTAATGGACTCATTTTCCATTACGCAGAAACGAAACTTTCTTATCTCCAACCCTACAGCTAAAGGTTACTTAGCAAAATTGTGATTTTTGAATTTATTTAGTGTTATGTGTGATTTAGAATAGAAAGGGGGAAAGTTCCAGACTGAAGCCCAAAGAGTACCTGCAGTTTGAGGAGGCATTGTAAGAAAACTCAGCAGCAAGGTTTTCATACCTAACGACCTCCTTACAGACTTGAGTCTAGTCTGACTCGGTGATTTGTGAAGGTAACTTCTGCTTCGGAAGTGCTTTTTATATTACAGGCATGGGTGGGCAGACTGGCATGAGCTTTCCCCACAATCACAATCGACTGAAGCATATTCTATACCTGAGCTGTCCGTGTGTTCTAGGGAGTCATCAGAGGTGATACTAGAATGAACTGGAATGTTCTCCCCAAATATTTCAAAGCAGTTATCGATGAGGAATTCCACCAATGTCTTAACCTGTGGGGAAAAATAAGCAGGTTGTTAGCTTAAAGATTTTTTTTTTTAGGGAACAAGGAAAGAATGGGGACAAAGTGGGGGTCACCTATTAGGGAGGTGCCGAAGTGAGAGTTGGAGATTTTTATGTGTTTGCAAAGAGCATACAGAAATTTGGTAACAATCAGGTACATTAAAGTGAGATATTATTTGGTGTTTTTGAGACATGCATTTTTTGTTTAAGAACTTAAAAAACGTTTACTTAAATTTTTCACTTAAGTAGTTTCCCAAATTGACAGTTGGACTGATAGAGTGTGATACACAAAAGAAAAAAAGACAAAAGGGATTTTCTATACTGGGAGATAGTGACGGTAAAATCTGTAGCACTTATCTTCTGTCTCATAGGATGACAGATGGACGTAGATTTGTTCAGTTTCATCAAAGGCAAAAGAGAGTGGAACTATGATAAAAGCATTCTGCATATTATATTTTTATTGTGATTTTGAGTCAGTTGGAGAAATTCAGGAAGTTTTCTCTGGTTGGCTTTTGTAAACAGATGGTAAGATCTTAAGTTGGGAATTTCTCATAAGTAAGCAGAACAAACCTTATTGTTCAAGTCTTTCTGGGCTTCAAATGACAAGTTTTGGTCATTCTCCAGGGTGAGCATGTTGGGTCCGATGCAGATGGCCAGGTTGCTGGAGTCCATCTTGCTGACCTCGGCGTTCTTGCTGATCAGGTACAGCACGTACACCAGGTGCTTCAGCAGCAGCAGATTGGGCCGCGGGAGCTTCTCTGCAACCCTGGAAAAAAGTTGAGGGACGTTAGTTTTAAAAAAGGCTAATGTTCTATCTGGCTTTGGTGTGGCAAGTTGAAAGTTTCTGCCTAAACCAGACTTCCTTTAAAATGAGGAAGGTGCATTTTCACAAGTAAAATTGTGAAATGTCCATTCAGACACTTCCAGTGACAACTGACACAGAAGGAGCCTGGCTAGCCACAAGGTCTCGGGGAGTTAAGAAACCAGCCTTTATCATTGGGATATCAGTAACAAAGCCCTTAATTATTTATAGAGTTCTTAAATTATGAAGCCAAGCCTTCATAAACACCATAGTTTGCCTTTGCATTTTGAAAATCATTTTGTTGAGTAATCATTTAGTCATGTGGCATTTCTTTCTGTTTCTAACACTCTTAGGCTGGTTTTCTTGCCTTTTTTTTGAACTGAAACCACCAAATGAAAATGACACATTTTTATGCCATTCTGAGAAATTTTTATGGAGAATAAATCAGTTTATAAGGGCATGTTCATAATAAGGCAATGCTTAAACAGCAACATTGTTACAAATAATAATAGACTTTTTAAAGTCTCACTTTTTCAAAAAGTGAAATGGTGACTCCAATACATAGATCGTTTTTGTTTCTCAGGAGAAGGTACTGTTATAGAGGAGTTTTATGTCCAAGTAGAATGTTATTGTGATAATCTTAGGATTTTCATTTTGGGGCAGTCTAATGTCTTCAATTCTATAAATATCTCATTGAAAATGTTCAGCCATGTGGGGCCATTATAATATATAGATAGACTTTTATAGGATGTGGCAAAAGTGCTGGCATTTTAAGCTAGGTGTCCAGAATTCTCTAGTTGCTAACAGGTCACACTTTCCATTATATAATGTAATTATTTTTACTCTCACCAGAATTTGTTTTTATATGGTTTTCATTTTGGTTAATTATAAGAATATGAAATATGCTATGGAATTTTATGAGCAAAACAATGCCTTCCAGATTACTCTACTACAGTAAGGGATGTTTTGTGGGAGAATTGTTGCCTTGCACAACACCAGTCAATGTAGGTTAAAGATAACTCAAGTTCCTCCCCTTTGGTGGGTAGCCTGTGTTACAGCTGTCAGGTATAACTTTATCTCGTATTTTTTTGAACTTCTTATATTTTTAGACCCCCTAACCTCTTGGGATTTGTGAGTATTGAAGTTTACTTTCTGCTTTTTGAAGAAACAGTTCATTTGGCTAACGCTGCTTCTTTCACACGTCCGGGCTCCCCCCGGTTTTCGTGCTGGCAGGGGATGAGCAATTCTGCTCAGATCTCAATGTTACAGTTTCCATGAAACGGGAATCACGAAGCACTTCAGCAGTTACGCAGAGAATCGAAAGGCAGAGGCCACGCAGGCCTGGCCTCCTGGCGTCACTTTGAGGACTTACTGTTTGAGGGCCTCGATTCTCTCCTCCTCGTCCTGAGTCTCCAGGGCGCCCATCCACTCCTCAAAGAGGTCACTTGAAAGGAGCTTCAGGGGGATGCTCCTGAGGAAGTCCTGGCGGAGGAGAGGCAGATGGTTGGGCCATTGTACTATCCATTGTGCTGTGTTCTCATGGCCACCTTACTTCTGTTCCACCTTGGGACTCTACTCTTACTCCTCACTGCCTGCACCCCTGCCTCTGACGGATCTGGGGAAACCTCTCTCCAACACTCCTTGACTCCGAGCAACTTCCTAACAACAGGCAGGGTGAGAGGCACCATCCCCAGCTGGGTGCATTCTGAAGGGCCACTGGATTTAGGGGTATGGACTCTGCCGAGGGACAAATTACCTTTTCTTCTCAACATTTTGGGGGAACTTAATGTATCACTTTTTGGTAGAATCTGGGGTCACAGAAACAGAGGTTCTTACATATATAAATAAAGGGGTTAACTAAAAAGCAATTAAACTCCAAGAGCAGTGTATTTCGCCTGGTAGGGAGACGAACCCATTCCTTGTTTCCTGTGAATGCGTGTGTCGGAGCCGGCGGGCTGTGTGGCGCCGGCGAGCTCACCTTGAAGACGGCAGCCAGCAGGTGCACGGGCCGCCGCTCCAGGTCCACGGCGCCTCCGCAGTTGAGCTCCTCCTTCAGCTCCTTGCGGGCCTTCTCGTTGGCCGCTTTCCTGAATATCCCTTCAGTGGAGGGGCCTTTGAGGCACAGAATCGTGAGAATATCCTGCAGGAAACAGGTGTAGGAACAAGCAACCGTTACCTTTTTTTTGAAGACACATATTTTGCTGTTACTAATACACAAAAATCTATGTTTAGGTTGCCGAAAGAGAATTAAAATAATGTACATGAATAATCTCTAACTTCACTTGTCATAAAATATACTCTCCCTAAAAGTTAGTTCTCTTCTCTGCTACACTAAGACGGCCTTAAGAAGAGTATTGATGTCAGATTTTACTTTCAGTCCAATTGCTGTCAACTGTCTCCCTCAACCCTGCTGTTTCTCTAGAGGAGGAATATTGTGAAAGCTCTAATTTTACACATTCTGGAATGATTTGGAGGTCCCTCCTTTCTAATGCTGGCATATAAACCTCGGATTTCTGATCATATACTCTATACTGCATCTCTGCCTGTTGACTTTTCAGAAGCTGCAAATTGTCAGCGTTCTTAATTCCTCGAAGTCCGAGGAACGGAGGACCTTCGCTCTGAGCTCACTGGCAAACACAGCCAAGTTCTGGAGTGTAAGCAGGTATTCTGACTGCACTCGTGTGCAGGAACGCCATCTCCAAGAGTGGAAGATACGAAACATCAGCCCCTGAAAGTTTGGTAGGAGAATGACACGCAGATTTCCTAAGGATTTTCACATCCAACGGGAAACTGAGGTAGGTTGACGAGCCAGTGTGCGCCTACCTGAATGGGCCTGGGGAGTGTGTCGTTTTCACCGCAGATAATTGCCAAGGGCTGATCGAACAGTGACACTTTCAATTCTGGCTCCAAAGCCCCAGAGAAATCTGATGAAGGGGAGAGCCTCCTCATGAGAAAGGGCCAGGACAGCACCTTCTTCCTCTTCTTAACTTCTACAGCCAAGAAAACACGGCAAAGAGGAAATCTGATACAATATTCATAAGCAAAGATACAGGTGAGAAAATGGGTGTTGTCGGCCACATAATGCCATCCATGGTACGCTATGTGGGGGACGTAATTTTGAAAACCAAAGGGCATGAATCTTAATCTAGACAAACCAACAGAAAAAACAACCGCACTGTTACCAGGGCAACCACTCCTAAACATCAACACCAAGGTTCCTCAAAGTCTCCACCTTTCCTGTTTTCACCCTTTATCAGCTTTTTGCTGCAAAAATTAGCAAAACCTAACTGTGCAGGTCATAAACAACCATCTTAACCTATTGGCCTTAATAACCATAGAGGAAATTTCTGATATGAAACAGATTACTTTAATTTTCTCCTTCGACTGGTGAAGAAAACGAAACATAAGGAGAGGAAGTGACTTGCTCAAGATCGTTTTGAGGGCACTTAGCAGGGCTGGCCATTAACCCTCTGCAGCCACCAGAGGGAGCGACATCACCCCGGGCATCTGCAGGCACCGGGGTTGCCCAGGTTGCTGCTTTAGGACAGGGCAAACACATTGCTGCAGGACACTAGACCTGGAGATTGGCAATTATCAGTAAAACGCCAGCAAGATACTCTGTTCTTCCCAAATCCGGAAGATGTGAGTGTGATGAGTACTGACTGCCTGTTAAAAGTTGCCTTTTGTCTTTTCTTTTCCTTCCTTTCTTTCCTTCTCTTTCTTCCCCCTAATTATAAAGGCTGTATCTTCTAAATACACTGACATATGTTCCTATGCCTTTTATACTGGCAAGTGGAAGAACAGTGAGAGAGAAGTGGCTTGTCCGTAGAGTTCAGGAGCGCTCGGTCAGGGTTCTGTTATAATGAAGTGCGCTATGAAAAAAATTAAGAGCGAGTGCTGAGTTCTTCGGGATTTGAGATTAGCAGCAATTGTGTCCTGGGCTTTTGGATACACTCTCCTTTAGAGAAGGAAGAAGACAGAAAAGGCACTGTGTGTTTTTCCAACGTATACATGCTTTAATTGTCAAAATATCAATGGCCAGGAGATTTAACCCCACTAAAACTCGGCAGAGCTGCGGGACTGGCTGTGGAGAGGGTCTTCCCCTCTGAGCACCTGCTGCTCTAGTGAGTTGGAGCGAGCCTGCCATTTAGGGGTTAATGTTCTGCGGTCTTTAACAGAACACTTGTACAAAGAAATTCCTAGTAGAGTAAAAGCTCTGTGGTTTTGCAAACCAAGAACACTGCTTGTTAGCACTTACATAAAAGATCAGTATGTTTTCAGACTCACCAATGAACTGGCAGATACTATCTTCATTCTCACATGATGCCAACAAGGGATGCTCCTTGATATCACCCTAAAAATATATTTATTTTATTCTAAAATAATGACGGAGGAAAACTACCCCATCTTTCCCCACCAAATACATATATAACACTTTATGCATATTAAAAATTAAGTCAATAGGGTGCACTGATTTTTTCCTAGCTTCTAGAATCAATATTAAAGTTATAATTGTCATCATATAGATCCAAATTAATGTGTTCAATTTACTATATTCATGATAATTTTCTACTCTGATAATTACACAATCCAAATATCATCAAATTAAGACAGAAAGTTTTCAATATTCTCACAGTGCAGATAAAACATTTTAAAATTGTTTTCTTACCTCTGATTGACATTCAATTAGTGTCTCCATATCACCGGCATTTAGTGTTTTTGACTAAAAGAGAAAAATAAAATGAAGTAAACATCTTTTGGCTCTTGCCTCTAGGAAATATGAATTAATAAATACAAGAGGGGCACGTACAGCATTGTGGTTGCTTATTAACTTCATCAGCGTCGGGGCTGGCTGTCCAGGGATAAATCCCACTCCCGTGCGGCTCTGGCTCTGTCTACAACAAACCATGTGGGAAAGAGTGATGAGCTACACACATCGTAAGTTGGCCACTTTCAGTCCCACTTTGCCAAAACACAGAGTTTGAAACTATTAGATAGAAAAGTTTTCATTTAAAGTCAGTTCTATGTTACCAGATGTCTCACTCAATTAAGAACAGCATCTGAACACATTTACTTCTAAATTACCGAAGCCGGATATCTTTACCATTCCAAAATTTGTTGCTAATTTATGACATTCCCCTCAAGAATCTATATATCAACTACAATAACAACTAACCCTTTTTTGGCATGCTCACTATGTGACAGTTACTGTATTAAGCGCTTTGCAAAGATTTTTTCATCTAACCCTAAAAAGAAAAAACATATTCTCAAGTTGCTACTTACAGTAAACATAAAACAAAGATGACATTTATTGAATTCCTACACCAAAAGAGTGCAGGCTTCACAATGAAGCAGAGCTTTCTGTGTTCTGACACTATAACGCTAGCGCATATTCCATGGTGTAGCTGTTTTCTGTTGCCTCTGACTTTAATGACCCGTGACTTGCCAGGCAGCTTGTAATTTCTAGTCGAGTTAATTTATAGTACTTACTCTCGGAGAGCCTCTAGCCAGAGTTCTTTTACCTCCGGGGAACTGTGGAAGATGGGAGAAACAGCATGACACTCCGCTCCTACTCGTCCACCGGGGGACAGAAAGAGACTGAACTGCTCTAATTTCACGTGCTGAGCATTATAAGCCGCAGGGGTGGGCAGGTGGAAATTCAGAATGTTGCTGAGACCGGAAAGAACATCATGGGCTGTCACACAGACAGCCAGCCAGACTCTGGAGAGCTCTCACTTCCTCCTTCCTTATAGGGCAGCTATGGGTCTTTTTTTATTTTTTCTCTTCCACTTCAAAGTAAAAAAATCTGTAAACTACTAGGAGTGGAAAAGATGACATCCAGCCCATAGGTGAAGGCACTGATTAATGTCACAGGTGGGATGTGTGAGTGAGGAGTTGTGTTATTCTCTGTGTAAACATTGTTTTATTTTCTAAGTTGGTAATCTCAGGTGCTTTTTTTTCTTTTTTTTGATATCCTATTTGGGTACTTTTCCCCTCCCACTCACCATCTGCTCTGTCCACTGGTACCAGATATTGATTAGCACTGCGGCATGCGGGACACTGTTGTGGAACCAAAAAAGAACCCCAGATGTGGTCCCTCCCTTGAGACATAACCACCGTCAGAAGCTGGCTAGTTTCCTTTGGAAGTAGGAATAAAGCTCACTAGAGCCAGCCGTCAACATATGAACCCCCTCTCCTTTCTGAAACGTCAACAGGCAGAGATGGACTATATTAATATATTTAAAATTTTTTATTTTATATTTTACATATTAGGATTCTGGAGTCATCTTCCTTTGAATATAGAATTCCATTGCAAAAAAGAAAAAAAAACCCACACAGGCTTGAAGCCATCGGTATAGTATGTATTGTGTGGTACAGTAAACCTAAGGATTAGAAAAAGTGTAGTTTTTTTTTTTTTTGAGATGGAGTCTTATTCTGTCAGCCAGCTGGAGTGCCGTGGCATCAGCGTAGCTCACAGCAACCTCAAACTCCTGGGCTCAAGTGATCCTCCTGCCTCAGCCTCCCAAATAGTTGGGACTACAGGTCTGTGCCACCACACCCGGCTAATTTTTCTATTTTTAGTACAGACGGGGTCTCACTCTTGCTCAGGCTGGTCTCAAACTCCTGAGCTCAAGCGATCCTCCCACCTCGGCCTCCCAGAGTGAAATGTGGTGTTTATTTTTAAAAAGAAGGAAATATTTCAATTGAGGATTGATGATTGCTGCTTTAGTTGTAAGAACAGCACACACATTAAGCTTCTTAGAAATATTCAAAAAGTAAGTTTGTCAGGTGAAAAAAGTTCATAAATTACATAGTAGCAAAGAATATATATTATAATATATTATTAATTGTTAATAATTTATAGTCAGATTAATTCTAATTCTGATATGGAAGGAAAACAAACACAAAGTTCCTTTGATCAGACCAATTTAAAGTAGAAAAGAGATGGTGAAATTCATTTGTGGACCTCTCCTTCAGCATAAGAGAGAATTTCTGGTCTTTTCTATAGATAAAAGGCTATCTATGAAACTACTCAAATACCGTCACAACAGAATGGATGCCTACATGTGATACACTCACAATGGAGCAGGTATTACATGGCATTGGGAATGAACAACCTGTAACCAAATCCAACAATACGCTGCATCTAACCATATAACACTCAGCAAAAGAAGCCAGACACAAAGGGACATGTCCTGCTCACTCCCATTCCTGCAAAGCATAAAGACAGAGAAAGTAATCAGTGCTGTTAGAGGCCAGATTAGCAATTTTCCCTTGGAGGGGCCAGAGAGGGGCTTTGTAATGGCCCATTTCTTGATGTGGGTGCTGCTAGATTTATGTTCAAATTTCTGTGTTATTTTTCAACAAAAAGTTTAAAAGTAACTTGGCTTAATTTATCATTAGTACCTTCAATTTTAAGACTTTTTCATATTTATGGCTCTATTGTCTTTATACTGAAGGAGGTCATTGTATGGCATACTTCAGGACACTGAAGCACAGAGAAGTTGAAATTTGGTCTACAATTCAGCATCTCAGTGGGTGACCTAAGGACAGATCCAGTTTTTGGGTTTCCAACTGGGAGCTCTTTCTCTTAAAACTCCCCTGGTGCCAGAGTTCACGCAGGTTCCCAAGGCAGCTGCAGATAGATGCTAGTACTCTTTCATTGTCCCTCTCCTGCCCTTATAAACCTCCAAAACATACTCATTGATTTCTCTTTTAAATAAGAAAGGCATTTATGCTGGGCCTAGCCTAGGGCCAGGCAGATAGTATGTACTCGATCAGGGGTGGGGAACCTTTCATGTTGGAAGGTCACATTAATTTAGCTGTAATCAAACAAGGTCACATTCAAGAAATTTCAATTAGATATAGTTAAAAATATACATTATTTTGTAAAAAATCTAACTACTATATACTTAATAATTTCAAAAAAGGGAAACTATTTTGTTAATTTTACAGTTAACTAACATTTTAATGACTTTATTGTATCTACTTTTTGTTGGAAAGCACCTGAATGTTTGGTTGCAGCACGGAGGTCTGCAGTTTCAGTTGATCTTCTATAGTCATTTGTGACCTGAGGGGTGTCTTGATTTGGGTTAGGTAGGAGAATGTAGATTCACAGCAATAAGCGGTTAAAAATCAAGAAAGCTTTTGTTTGGGCATGTTGCTGAAGGCATGGGTATTCTACTGCATTTTTCCATATTTCAGTTGGATCTTTCTTTCTTTTTTTTTTTTTCTCTCACTCTGTTGCCCTGGCTAGAGTGCCATGGCATTAGCCTAGCTCACAGCAACCTCAAACTTCTGGGCTCAAGCAATCCTTCTGCCTCAGCCTCCTGAGAAGATGGGACTACAGGCATGTGCCACCATGCCTGGCTAATTTTTTCTATATATTTTTAGTTGGCCAATTAATTTCTTTCTATTTATAGTGGAGACGGGGTCTTGCTCTTGCTCAGGCTGGTTTCGAACTCCTTGAGCAATCCTCCTGCCTTTGCCTCCCAGAGTGCTAGGATTACAGGCGTGAGCCACCGCGCCTGGCCCAGTTGGATCTTTCTTAGCATCAAACAATGACTTTAAAATGTCATCTACGGAGCACTCAATCAATTCCATCTGTAGTTCTTTAGGTGCCTTGGTGATATCAATTAGGTGAGGCTGAAATGCTAATTTGAGTGTGATGTCGTGATTCTCAAAGTCAATGAACCTTTCATTGTTTTCTCCAATTAATAGGTCTATAACAGCTGCTTATTCCTCAAATGATTCCATATATCATCCTACTCATCAATGACCTTTGCTAACTGCAGAAAATGTTCATCTGAAATTTCCTTTTGAAGAAATGTTTTGAAAAAAGATTGGATTTTTTTGCCACATATCACGTATAGACTTAGTTTTACCTTGCAAAGAATTATTCAAGTCATTTTGATTTGACATGTCACACAGAAATGCTGCATTCCTATAGAAATCTTCTTTCAATAACTCACATTGCTGATTCTGTTCTTCATAAAATTTAACTGTTTTCACAAAGATAATATTTTGGGTAACACCTTGACCCTGCCATAACCAATGCACTTTAGAATGATGGGGCAAATCCACACTGATTCAGCTCATCTTTCAACATTACCATGTTGCATTTGCACAAACATAGTTAACAATACTTGTAACTTTTTGCAAAGTGTCACTTAAAATAGTAGCTTTAGCCCAGGGATCTTGCTGATGGAAGATACAATGAAAAGAAATGAGAGCATTTGGATCTGTTAATACCATTTTTTAAATCTGTGCAATAAACCCTTCATGTTTTCCTGTCATGGAAGGTGCACTGTCTGTACATACACTCACCATATTTACCAAATTCAGTCTAACTTCATGATATTTATCTTGAAAGTTGTTGAAGATATCTATTCCCACTGTTTGCAAGAGTGCCCAAAACAAGTAACTCTTCATAGCAAAGAAAATCTTCTGTTATGACCCGAATGAAGCATAAAACCTGTGCCGAGTCAGTAGTATCAATTGATTCATCCAAAGTGAGTGAATAATATATATTTTCCTCCTGAAGTACTGCATGAAGTTATTCTGTTAAGTTGAAGGCTGATTCATGCTACCCATCAGTTATGGTTCTCCTTCAAAGAAGCAGTTGTTCGTACTTTGAAATGTTACTGGGGTCTAACATCCTATGACTTCGACAATGCATTCTTTCACAATTTCTACATCAGTGAATGGCTTCCTTTTTCCCCCCAAGTGTATAAGCTACTTTACAAGTTGCTTCAGTGACATTATTTCCAGGTCTTATTGCTGCTTGAAAGAATTGTTTTTGCTTTGTTTTTCATCTTTTAAATTCTGCAATACAACCTTTCGCGCCTTTCCCTCTCATTTAAAATATTTGTGGTCCTTATGAGCGTTATAATGCTGATAAGCATTGAATTTCTTTCATGTTGATAGTGCAGTATCACAAAGCAAGCAAATCATCCTATCTTTAGCAGGACAAGATAATATTGCAATTCCCAATCCTCATTAAAAAATCTGTTTTCTTCCTTCAGTGTTCTTTTAGTCTTCTTTGACATGATGGGCTGTTAAGCAGACAGAATTAAAAAAATACTGTCGAGCTGGGCAACTATTCACAAATTCCACTTCAAACAAAAACACGGTGCACTGTTGTCAAAAGCTGATAACAGACTGGCGCACTCGACCCCCATAAACTCTTGCCAGTCAGCATCATGTAGTATTGGTGCCAGTCAGGCGGGGGAAATCAGAACTAAATCATGAGCGTAGCAATCATCAATTTATCCATTATGGCTTATGCATGTTGTAATTGTGCTGGTCAATCTGGGAGGATTCGTTCGCTGAAATTTATTTTACTTTTTGGTATTTTATTTATTTATTTATTTATTTGATACAGAGTCTCGCTCTGTTGCCCGGGCTAGAGTGCTGTGGCATCAGCCTAGCTCACAGCAACCTCAAACTCCTGGGCTCAAGTGATCCTCCTGCCTCAGCCTGCCAAGTAGCTGGGACTACAGGCATGCGCCACCACGCCCAGCTAGTTTTTTCTATTTTTGGTCGAGACGAGGTCTCGCTCTTGCTCAGGCTGGTCTGCAACCCCTGAGCTCAAATGATCAGCCCGCCTCGGCCTCCCAGAGGGCTAGGATTACAGGCGTGAGAGACTGCACCCGGCCTGGCATTTAAAATACATTCATTTTAAAAATAAAAATATAAGAGATGACAAAAAATGTACTAATAAAAATAAAAGGATTTGTTCTGCAAATTTTGGATTCAGTCAAAAGGCCACACTTAAGGACCGAGAAGGCCACATGTGGCCTTAAGCCCGCAGGTTCCCCACCCCTGTACTTGATAAATAATTTTTGACTATATACTATTACTTATAAAATAGTCAAAATGAAATGTTACTATAATATTCTATATATTATAGAATATACCTTGTAGTATATATTCTTTGCTAGTATTTTATGAACTTTTCTCACCTAACTTACTTTTTGAATTTTTCTAAGAAACTTAACGTGTGCACTGTTCTTACAACTAAAGCATCGATTCTCAATTGAAATAGTTTCTTCTTTTTAAAAATGAAGACCATATTTTTTCTAATCCTCAGGTTTCTTCTCTTTATTTTGCACTCTGCCACACAATATACACTATACCAGTGGTTTAAAACTGTGATGGCTTTATGTTTTATTTATTTATTTTTGTCATGGAATTTTATAGTCAAAGGAAGATGATTCCAGAATCCTAATATATAAAATGTAAAAAACTTTTGAAAAAGTATATTTCTCTGGTGGGAGGATGAGGAAATCATGGGCCCATCCACCTGTCTCTTCCCCCGGGACAAGCCCAAGCTGGTGGTCCTCGGGGAGATTCCAGAAAACTCAAAGTCCTCAAAGTGCATTTGGAGACCCCTGGGGGTCCCCGAGGCCCTTTTCGGGGTGTCTAAGAGGTCAAAACTACTCTTGTAATAATGCTAAGATACTATTTGACTTTTTAAACTCTTATTCCCTTCAGTACATGGTGGAATTTTCCAGAAGTTACATGAAAGAAATGCAGTCTTATGTCAAAGTTTTCTGTTTTAATTTCTCCTATAGTACATACTGATAGATACCATGTGCGTGAATTAAGTCTTTTTAGAGTTATCAATAATTTGCATAAGGTTCCTGTGACCAAAAAGTTTGAGAACTGCTGATCTACACCCTGTCTTTGCATGTGAGAAAATTCAATTTACTTGTTGTGAATCACGTACTTCACCTTAACAGCTATAGCCTTTATCCACAAAGTTCTTTTCCATGTATGTTGTCTGATGATTCATCACTTTGCGTGTTTCTTGTTTTGTTGATAGTTTTGACAAGTCTTAGAGTCACGAAAGTGCTCTTTCCTGCTCAACTGAGCCCCCTGCACGGTGGCTGTGCACGTTTTCCCGGCGGCCTGTGCCTGCAGCTGCCAGGGTGGTCTGAGCCCCTCTCCCCGGTTCTGAGTCTCGGGTTCTTTATGGCGGTCGCTTCACTCCTTCTCGGTTCCTCTAGTGATTCTCGCTGCAAACCCAGTCATCAGCACGTGGCAATGGAGAAAATGGGGAAGTTCCTTGGATACAACAAAAGTGCTATTTCCCTTTAGATATGTACTTTTAAAACTTTTTGAATTTTTAAGTGAGTTTTGAATAGTGCCATATATTTTTCTTATGTAGAGGATCGTATCTTTAAATTTATTATGAAATATAATAAGAAATAGACATATAAACATGTTCTCTTCAGTAACAACTATTTTGAAAAGCAGAATAAAGGATTACATGTTTGTTGACAACATTGTGGTAAGTTTGGACATTTTAAAAGAAGAAATGATTTAAATGCAAATGCTATAAATTATATGAATTTTTAAAATGCCCTTTCATCTAGTGTCTTCTTTCACTTTTCCTCTTCTTCCTTCTCCTTTTTTTTCCTTCTTTACTTGAGACTGAATTATGGGACTTCACATGGACACCCAGTGACATGGAATCTCAGGGCTGAATGGGTTTTGAGCTCATATCCACATCCCCTACCCAACTGTCTCTCTAGGATTGTTCTTGAAGTCCTCTAGTGCCGAGGCGCTGCTACTCCTGACAAAGCCATTCCTAACCAGGCAGAATGCTCTGCTTATGTAAAAGTGGAAACTGCCTTCCAGAAGTTTCCATCTTAGTCCTAATTCTATTCTGGGAGGTACAACTTTCAGGTTCCTCTCCTCAGCCCCTACCAGTACCCGCCAAAACAAACGAGCAGACACTTCTCTTTCTGAAGTGAAATGACTTCAGCGCCATCATCATCCCAGCGGGCGATGTTCTGTTAAGCACCATCTGGTCTCTCAGCCTCTGTCGTCAGCTCTGCGTCCTACAGTTCCGACGCTAAACAGGGGGCAGGCCTGGGAGGAGGTGAGTCTTATTGAGCACCTACATATGAGCTAGATATTTTCACATGATTATCAACACGACACTCTTAACCATCCCATTCCCCGTTTCACAGGTGAGACAACTGGGACACCACAGGTCAGTTAACCTGCCCACAGCCGCTCAGCCGTGTTTGAACCTCAGTCTTTGGATCCCACGTCCAGAGCTCTTTCCACGCTTTCTCTGGGGGATAACGTTCAAGTGGTTCATTTATAAATGGAGACAAGATGTCTGGACTGAACGTGTTAATGGATATCAGACAAGTCCAGGTGGCCCATTACAGGGAGTGCTTAACTGACCAGAAACAATTAGATTCAGGGCATGATGCTCAAACTTGAGAATTTCCTTTTGTCAGTTTCATTAATAATAATAAATAGAATATAATTTACATCATATTTGAAAAAATACATAGCACCAATGGTTCAGTGACCTCCAGAAACCGTTACATTGACAGACTTTTCCACTTATCTATAATTCTTCTGTGGACCTACCATGCCTACTTAAGCAACCACGGGGGGTGCTGATCTATCTAGGATCAAAAGTTGGTTGTAAATACAGCAATAGAAATAAGTTAGGGCCCTTGAATTTTTTTAAAGCAGGAATATTTTAAAGTGGGAATATGTTTTGGCTCTTCTTATAAACCCACCCGATGATGGCGGAGCCCAGAGGGTAGTGCCAGCCTTTGGTGCCCCTGGGAGATTTTGACAGTCAACATCTAATTAACAGGTGCATTCTGTGACTGCTGGAAAAGCCACCATCGGTGGGCCATCAAGGAGATGTTCTTTTGCCATTAGAGTAGCGCCTCCACATATGATTTCCACTGTGGGAAAAGAGTTGTGGAAAATCTCACTGTAATTTTGATTGTAGTTTTCTCAACAGTAGAAATATTTGTAAATACAATACATTGTGAACTTTGGAAGCAGTCATGCTACAAATTAAAAAACAAAAAAGATCGGTTTTGCTTTTTCCATATCCTTGTTTCCCACAAATTTCTTTGAAAAGCAAGTTTGCACCATCCTGCGTGACCAGGGTCTTCAGAGCAGGGAGAGGAACTTAACTGGCTTTTGCTGGGTCAGGTCGAAGTCAACGCCAATGAAATGCACCCCTGTAAAGATGCTTCTAATGCCAGGACTTTTACCACTTGGGTCCTGGTCACAACCAATTTTTCTCCAAAGAACAGGCTTTGCTTTTACTGTGGCGAGACTCTGAGGACACCTCTGCTCCAGGAGACCGTGATATCTACACTTTGTGTGCGTGTGTGTTTTGCAGGGTTACTGGAAGCACTTTAGTTCCTTCTCCTCCTTCCAGGCTCGGTTACCACTTCAGTCTTGACTGTTTGGAACTAGAATTTGGAAGTCATTTACCGCACATTGTTTACCCAGCTTGCCTGGGAAACTCCAACATCAGTCCCCTCCTTCTGAGAGCACTTTCCCTTTCTCTTCCTGGGACCACCCAGTAACTCAGAGCCCTGAGTTCCTTAATTAGATTAATGTCAACGGTTTCCTGCATAGAAGACTATTTTCTCAAAGCATTCACAATTTCCTTCAGGACATCTACATCGCCCCAGGCGATCAACCTAATGATCGATTGATAGATTGATCTAGAAAGTTCAAATTATGAATTTAAATAAATTGGGCCATTCAGCCTTTTCTCTGATTGTACCTCCTCCCCCTCCCCACTTGTCATACTCTTCAGCCACACAGTCTATGGTCACTCCCTAAAAGTGTCCTTCTGGGTCTCTAGGCCTTTGATGACCTGCTCCATCTTCCTGGAATGCTGTTCACCCCAACCTCTGCCTTTTGGAATCCTGGCCTTCCCAGCCCAAATCCCATCTCCTCTAGGAAGACACTTTTCTACGTTGAATTAACCTCCCTGCCTTGGCCCTGCAATAGCAGCCTCACCCACTAGACTGTGCATCCCAGAACGCAGGGACCAATCTCCATCTTGTATCCTTACAAGCACCTGGCATACTATTTTGCACGCAGTAGACACTTACTATATTTTCACTGCTAAAATTGTGTGACGAAATGAAAATGTTTAAATCTCACTGTATGTTTACTGATATTGAAATTTCTTTCTTGGCCTTTTTGACTATTGCTTCATTTTTCTTTTAATTTTTTTCTTTTTTAGATACAGTGTGATGACACTTAACCCTTCGCTTCATTGAGAAAGACCTTCTCTTTGTGCCAATTTAACAGGACTGTCCTTGCGGGAGTCGATGCTTAGGACATCCTCTCCCTGCACACCTTGCCCGAGCCCAGCAGGCTGCCGTGGTGTGGGTACGGTGCTGTGGAATTAGGTCCGTGGACTTTCCAGTTCCGAGGTGAGTACCGAGGCCTCGCCCGTGGGCTCGAGACGACAGGCTCCGGCATCAGGAGTGCGGGGTGGCAGCTCTGCCAGCAAGTGGGAGGGCACAGCACGCCTGTCCTGTCTCTCATCTCGGCCCTCTGGGGGACCAAAGCTGCACCACTGAGGGGTCCAGACGCATGACTGTCCCAGGCTTCTCTGCTGCGTGGAAGTGAGGAGGGCCTGGAAAGCGGACTTAGAATACAGGACAGGGTCTGGGAAGTCAGACGGGGCCTCGGTTCTCACTTTAGGTTTAAATGACAGTCTGGGATCCAGTAACCTGCAAACCACCAGCCCCACTAGCTTTATTTTATGCAGTGACATTGGTTATACATCTCCTGGCCTACATCTCCTCTAAGAAACTTCTAGGAATGTCTGTGGGTGGAAATAGATGGAAGAGATGTTCACACTCCACCCAGCCTGGGGCTCATGGAGGCAGGCATGGACTCAGTCTGGGCTACAGTAAATCCAGTCCGGTCCTTTAGAGTCATTTGTATTTTCCTGGCAGGAAAAGGGCTGTCCTCCAGCCAAAGTTTAACTCTTGTTATTGCATGAGGGTTACCTGAACTCTGAGGTTTGCTGGGACCCTAGCGTCCCTGAAATAATAGAATAATAAGAATAATAATAAAATATAAGACAGTCATTGCGTCTTACAGAATAATTTGCTGTACACACAAATGCCTGTGTTTCTGTGGCGGTAGATGCACATATTTTAAATTTGTCTCTCAGATCTTTGTGGTAATTAATTTATCTTTGTGTTGGGATACAAAATAGCCTTAGCATAAAATAATATTTGAAGAACTCCTTGTTTTCAGGAAGCTGGCTTGAAAAAGAAGAAAGGCTAGAACAAAATGTTCTTTTTAAATGGACTTCCCCACTTACTGAGTTCAAGATGAAGAATTAAAAATAAAACATCCTGAGATTAGGTGATTAAATCTGTATTGCTGATGACACAAACTACCATGGTACGTACCACTTTAAGAACTAAAGAATCTCTTCTGATGATATTTTGGCCCGGAAACGCGAGGTCAAAAAGGGTATGTCAGCAACCTGCACATCAGTCAATTACGATATAATTTGGTGGATTATTTTTTGAAGAAAAAAAAGAGAAAACTATGAAAACTGCAGTTCTTTGTTAGTAGTCTACAAAACTCATGTGTGGCATTTGTAAAAATCTGAACAACAAAAAAGGGAGAAACTATGGAAAAATATTTAGTTGGCTCCATGCTTTTAAAATGACTTCTAAAGATATATTTACTGTCGTTTACTTTGGGTTTTTTACTTAGCACTTTTTCTTTTGTCATATGAAAAAAATTATCCAGGCCTTTTACCTCCCTGTTTAAATTTTAAAAAAGAAAAGTATTTGTTATTTTGAATGTGTGTGGTCCCTTTCTCAAATACTGTGCCTTATTTGGTGTCTCCTGAGAAAACCTCTCAGTAACGGCCTCCACAGGCGGCCCTGATCCCGGGAGTGTGTGTCCACGCTGCCCCGGCCCCGGGCCAACCTGGTCGGAATGGCACTGTGCTCACTGGGTGGCCTTATCTTCTCTTTTGCACCTTCTAGCTCAGGTTCAGCTACCAACCCTTTAGCAAGTCTTTGCCTCTCAGCGGCTGCGTCTGTTGAGTGCTTCATTTCCTTGGTAACGGCAGCCTTGCTGATACGCTAGTCCAGACTGGTTTGGATTTAGACTCTGGGACCAATCCTGGGGACGGTGTAAAGCTAGTGTCATCTTCTGTGTGAACAGAGAGAGCATGGGAAAGCCACGATGATCTCGGTAAGGCTGATACAACTTCCCGCGGAGAAAAGTGGATGATTGAGAACGAAACCAGAGAGCAAGAGCAGATGGACGCTCGGCGGCGGAGGAAGGTTTTGTCATCTACACACACAATTGCTCGGCGCCCCCTCCCCTGCTGGGACCCCCAGAACATCAGGGACCAGGCCCCTGTGGTGTTTCTCAGCCGCCACTATTCCTGGGCTCTCCCTACAGAAAAAAAGAATCACATTTCTCCTCCAGGCTTTGGGTCATAAAACAGTATACGAAACACCAGAAATCATGAGACATAGTTTTAAAAATTCGTGTATCTTTCCTAAATTTTGCATACGTTGACTGGAAACCTGAGCCCAAATATCATTTCTCTGAGATGTAGCCTTCGTGAGATCTTCAGTAAATTCCAAACGGCAGGCGTTTTTCAGATTCGCAGTGCGGTGGTGCCCAAACTTGGGTGTGTCTCAGAATCACCCTGAAGGCTCATTGGAACACGGGTTGTGGGCCTCGACCCGGAGCTTCTGGCTCAGCAGGTCTTGGGGGAGGCCTGAAAACGCGCATGGTCTCATCTTCTAACAAGCTGCCGGTGACGCTGATGCAGTGGTCTGCGCGACCGCCCCCCTCTGAATGACGGCTGCGGAGGTGCAAGTCCTCACCTACCATCGTCCGTAGGTGCTGGGAACTGTGGCTTTCAGCGAATCAGCATATAAGGCAACCGATTTTGCACCGGCTCAGGTGGATTTCGAACTCCTGGCCTCAAGTAATCCTCCCACCTGGCCCCCCAAAGTGCTAAAATTACAGGTGTAAGCTACTGCACCCAGCCATTTCAAACTTTTACGTTAAGAATAATCCCAAGAACTTTTACTAGGTAGCTAAACAGAGATAAGGTGTCTACTGCTTGACTCACTTAGAGCCCCAAGACCTAACTATACAGAGGCTTTGCTGATTTTATTTTACTGTATTTAATCTTTTCAAATAAATTTGGTATTCCCCTATTGGTGACTCACTTCCAGTGGCCCAGGGTTCAGGAAACCAAATGGATCACAAGTTGCATGAGCTTGTTCTGAATCTAAGAGTCAGCTGTAGTAAGTCCCTAAACACTTGAAGGCAAGCTTCCTTCATTATCGTCTACCAGAACATTATGTGTGTGTGTGTGTGTGTGTGTGTTTGTATGATGTTACCCTTTCATGATGCACGTTTACCACATACAGATGACCAGGTAGCGTTAACAGTTAAGTCTCTCTTGCCAAATGAGAAAAGGCAGTGTAAAGTTTAAACACCAGTACTTCTCAAACTTTGCTGCACATTAGAATCCCCTGAAGTGCTTTTAAAAATCCCCAATGCCCGGGCTGCATCTTATACCAATGAAATCTGGGATTTCTGGAGATGGGATCCAGACATCAATATTTTTAAAAACTCTCCAGAGAATTCCAATGTGCGACCAAGTTTGAGAACCAGTGGTCCCAGCAGCAGTTTCCCGGGTAAACTAGTCAGTTTTATAACTGGATCCTTTTCCACTGTAACCGTAAGCACTGGGTAATCTTAGAAGCAGCAGGTACATTCTACATCTGGGTGGAGACTGTGCCTCAGTTTCCCGCCACTGAAAAGCATCATCTCAGGAGTACTACTTCCCTAACTTACCTCTTTTTGCTCATATTGTGAGAAAGCTGGGGCAACTTAGAATCTGCTGCAATCTTGTGGTTGATTAAATGTGGCCATAATTCTTTGCAGCTGCTCCTGTCAAGAGAGGGAGTCTACTTCCCCACGCCCTGAAACCAGGCTGGTCTCACAACGTGCAGAAGGCAGTGCGAGGGAGGTTGTGTAAGTTCTGGAGCCTGGGGCTGCGATGGTCTCGCAGCTTCCACCTTTGTTCTCTTGATTGCTGCCCCGAGACAGTCACGTGAGGAAGTCAGTCTGGCCCCTGAGGGGAAGATGATAAGAGGCCACATGGAGGATGAGGCCAAAAGGAGGAGAGACAAGGTGCCCAGCCCACAGCCAGCATCAACTCTCAGGCGTATGTGCAAGGCCATCTGGGACGTTCCGCCTTGGTGACTCTCCTGCTGAAAGCTGTCATCTGAGCGAGCCCACATAAAACCAGCAGAGGAACTGCCACAGAATCGTGATAAATCAGAAACTGCTGTTGTTTTAAGAGACTGAGTTTTGGGCAATGAATAGATGCCTGAAACCAATAGTGACTCTATAAATTGTTATCATGACTTTTGCACGTGTGCCTCGAGGATGGCATTGCAACGCGCTGCAAGTACCAATTTAAAAGGCACTGATTCGATCTCTTTCTCAGCGGAAGCAATCCAGCCTTATTTTAAAGCAGCTCAATGAGCTATTGATACAGTATTTCTCATAGTGAACACATCATGTATTTTTTTAGTGTGTTCATGATAGTAAAGTTTAAAACAGACTGTAGAGATATAAAATAAAAACTAATCAGTGGTTGATGCAAAAAAAAAATCAGTGCTTATGGATACAAATGACATACAAGGGAATTTTCAGGATGTAAAACTAGAGGGTGAAATATGCAAAATTTTGAGGAGGACTTTTACAAATTCCAGAAAAGATAGGGTGCTCAAGGAGTTGGACTGAGATATTTCTAGAAATTCAGTTTCAGTACTACTTGTACTGAGTCAATACGTGTGTTTTGAGTCCCTACACTGTGCAAGGTGCTTTGCTGAGTGTGAAGGGAGTTGAAGAAAGGATGCGGCTCCCAAACTCACACTTCAGTCTTCCAAGTTATTAGCTGCTGCAAACACGCATGTGTCAATCCTGACAGTGGGGTTCAAATTTAGCTCTTCCGGAAGTGTGCACTGGTTCTTCAGTGGGGAGGAGGGGAGCCAGTGCTCCCCAGGGCTCCACGGAGTGAGGAAGCTCGCTGCGTGTCGGGCTGTGATGAGGAGGGGCCCTGTCACGCTGTTGAGGAGAGGGAGGACTTTTCATCCAACAGTGTAGACAAGGGGCTTCTACTGGGCACCAGTCCCGTGATCCAGCAATCTAGAATTAGTTCAACGAGAAGGCTTTGCGTTGTGACTAGCCACGCCAATTTCTAGCAATGTCTCATATTCAAACACACACCACTTTGTGCAGGCTGCTAGGACAAAATGCCACAGACTGGGTGGCTTGAACACCAGAAACTTATTTCTCACAGTCCTGAGTCTAGAAGTGACCAAGGTGTTGGCAGGTTGGTTTCTCCTGAGGCCACTATCCTTGGCTTGCAGATGGCCACCTTGTCCCTATGTCCTCACTTGTCATTCCTCTGTGCACACACATTCCTCTCTGTGACCAAATTTCCCTTTAGAGAGACACCAGTCAGATTGGATCAGGGCCCAGTATGATGGCCTCATTTAACTTCATCACCTCTTTAAAAGCTCTATCTCCAAATATTGTCACATTTTGAGGTACTGGGGGTTAGGGTGTCAACATATACATTTTGGGGGGACACAATCAGGTCATAAATATACACGTATATGTATACACATCTACGTATATATAGATTTTTAACTGACCAGAAGTACGCCTGCCTCTATTTCTCTGTTAGGCACTTGCTATCAGTTCTCTGCCTTCTAGGTCACCTTATGTTTTAACAGATAAGGACGAAGGAGCCTGGCGTGGTGGCTCATGCCTGTAATCCTAGCACTCTGGGAGACGTAGGTGGGTGGATCGTGTGAGCTCAGGAGTTCGAGACCAGTCTGAGCAAGAGTGAGACACCCCATCTCTACTAAAAACATAGAAAAAAGTTAGCCGGGCATGGTGGCGCATGCCTGTAGTCCCAGCTTCTCGGAAGGCTGAGGCAGGAGGATCGCTTGAGCCCAGGAGTTTGAGGTTGCTGTGAGCTAGGCTGACGCCACGGCACTCTAGCCTCGGCAACAGGGTGAGACTCTTTCTCCAAAAAAAAAGGATGAAGGGACAAGAAAAGGGTGGTTGCAGCAGATACTCCAGTCTGGATCTCTGAGGGGAAGCCTAGGAAAGCTCAGGAAGCCGAGGGCCAAGGGTGGGCAGCATAAACTCAAAGCATCTACACGAAGTGAGCGGCCGCTCCACACCATCAGAAGGGTCATGGGTCTGTGCATTTCTGAGCAAGTTAACTGGGACAAAAACCTCACCTTCTTGAGTGTGATTACTCAAGTTCCTATTCAGAAATAATTGTCAAAGAGGAAATTACATTTTTTTGGCAGCTCTTTTCTTCCTTCTCATTTTTAAACTCTCCTTAATGTGATAGGCAGATAGGAGTTTTGCTTCCTTAAATGAAAGTCACTTAGTTCCTGTTTTTTCTAATTGGAGGCATTTCAAATAAAAAGCCAGGTTAACAGATAGACATGAAAAAAAACCCCTACTTCTTAACTGAAGGGGAATTCTGCAGATAACTAGGAAATCTGAGAGCAGGAATTGAGGATGTTTGCATTAAGTCTGACATTATGTATTAATTTACAGACTCAACAGACTGTGTCATATAGAGCCTATTCAATACTTATGTCTGAGGAAACTTTTCCCAAATGGGTCTAACACAGACCTTTGCTCAACTTCCATGGGGGAAGCTTTAGAAGCCAGCCCGAGGGCAGAGTTCCCACCGCCTCCCCGAAGAAGGGCTGGAGCCATCCCACTGGCCAGGATGGGAGAAGACAAGGTTTCAGAAAGGAAATAGGAAAAGCCTACCCCGGAACAGAGAGACAATGTTAACATCCAGGCCTAAAATTGTAATTGTCAACAGAAGTGGCCAGGTGGAAACACCAAGTCCTGTAGACTTTGACTCTCACAGGCGGAAGTCGACGTGGGGAGACTGGTGGAGGCTGCCTGTGTCCCCACAAGAGTCCCAGGTGGGACACCTTCCCCTGCAGGTCTTCGGTTCTGCAGTTAGCCTGCCTTCCTGCACACTTCTGTTTGTTTGTTGTGTTTTGCTCATGATGGGACTGAAAAACATTACAGAAGGGAGACTCCAAAAGCTTGCATGAATTTCTGCAATGGTCCATGGATGTAAAGATTTATACATTTTACTCAGAGCTCATTAAATGAGTATGATATGTAAATATTTCCTGTACTGCTTTTTCTCAATAGGGAAACCACTTTTTCTCCTGAAAAAGGAGCCATATCTTAGACACACCATCACACAGAGCCCTGAGTCTCTTCTGTGGCCATGAAGGGACCTGCCTGGCATGGGTTTGATTGTCAAAGAGCAGAGGGTCTTCGATGTCTTCCCGGGAGCCCTGCGTAGTGTTCCTCAGCTGGTTCGTTCTGCTGCTCAAGAGAAGGATAATGATCTCTTCCAAGTTCACAAATTTAAGTTGAGAGATAAAACCAGCTTGGTTTCATGTTTTCTCCCCATATTTATTACAAATTTGCCACTACCACTCTTTACATGGGAATATACTCTGTGATGCTATTTGATTTGGTAAAAAAATTAGAAAGTTATTTTATAGTCAACATGGTCATGATGACCATGACCTGACCTCCAGGACCTCTGGCGTGGGAGCAGTGGTGGAGCAAGGCCTGGGGCGTTGCGCACAGTGGCTCTCCCTGAGGGCAGGGCCTGCGTCCTGTTAAAACTGGTGTCCTTGCACACTGCCTGCCCCATAGCTGGCATTCAGTAAAGGCTTGTTGAACAAATGAATTCCAGTAGCGGCTACAGTGAGCATAAAGCACGCTTGGCTATCGCTCTGCAGCCAACGGTGATGAAATGTCACCAAGGGGCAGTGGATTCTTCCAGGTGTTAAGCAGCCTGAGAGTCAGAAGGGAGGAGGAGTCATCTCCTGGTCTCCCAGACTTTATGCGCCAGGCCCTACCAGATGGGAAGGGAGACGCATTTCCTACGTGGCAATGACTTGGGTTTTCTCTGTGGTCTCTCTTGGAAGTCCAACTTCTCAGTGTGACCAGAGGAGGATATTCTATCCCACCTGCCCCCAGTAGAAGAGTTTCTTAGAAAACTTTTACAAAATCTCAGGAAAAGAGTCTGAACAATGGGGAAGAACCAGTCCACAGAACCAGGACAATGGTTGGGGCCCCAGAGTTTCCCTCTTGTTCTTTGGTGGCCACAAGTATAAAGAGAAATCCTGCCAGGTGCAGTGGCTCACGTTCATAATCCCAGCACATTGGGAGGCCGGGATGGGAGGATCACTTAAGGCCAAGAGTTTGAGACCAGCCTGGGCAACATATGGAAATCCCATCTCTTAAAAAAATAAAAAAAAAAAAAGCCTGGTATGGAGGTGGCACGGGTCTGGAGTCCCAGCTACTTGGGAGACTGAGGCAGGAGGATCCTTGAGCCCAGGAGTTTGAGGCTGCAGTGAGCTGTGAGTGCCACTGCACTTTACCCTGGGTGATAGAGACCTTGTCTCAAAAAAAACCCAATGACAACAACAACAACAACAACAAAACTCCCAAAACAAAAGAAAAATCCTCTGTGCGAAGTTAGGCAGGGGGATTCCCGCATGAGTGGTAGTGTAGGGCCGGCCTCTCTCTGAGGAACAGGAAGATGGACCGAGATGACGGTGATACTTGACTAGTTGTATGCAGGGTATGTAAAGACTTGCGAGGACAATTTTCTTCACATCCTTCTCAGAGCTGTATGCTTTACACAGTAACGGTGCAACAATTTTTCTTTTAACAGGAAGAGAATTATCCCCAGTAAGTATTGATTTTTCTCTCCTGCAATCTCCAGACTTCTGCATCCTTTTTAGAGTTTGGATATTGGGGTGCTTGTGTCCTAGGACAGTTTCGGTGATGCCTGAACATCGGAACCACCTGGGAGCTTTCAGTGCTCCCAGGGCCTGGGCTAGACCCAGACCAATTTGTTTGAAATCTTTGGACTCGGACATCAGTATTTTTGAAAATTTCCCATGGGGTTCCAATGTGAAGCCACTGCTGAGAACCACTGCTTAGAGTCCACTATAGTCCTCGAATACAAAGGTTTTGATTAAAAAAAAAAAATAAGTCCAAAGGTTGATTTTATTTGGAAAAAGTATATTTAAAAAATATTCTTATAACTCAAAAATTACCAAAGGTATTTCCCCACATAAACTTTCCATTAATAAAAAAACAAAGCAAACTTATACTGAAAACAATTATGAGAATATTCAGTGAAAAACAGCATTTTCCAGAAAATTAGGGGCAAGTGAAAAAGAGCAAAAACTATCACTGAAAAATATGCTTTTACAGGAATTTAATTTTAAATTCATTTGTAATGAATGTCTCATTTCAAAGATGGATAAACAGCATTTGCCAAAAAGTCCCACCTCTGATACTTGCTAAGAAGCTCAGTGTTGAGTGTTGGAAATGCCCACGACAGAGTTAACTCAGTCTGACTCAGTGTCGGTTTTAAAAAAGAAATTAACAAAATTTTAGCAGTAAGAGCACAGGTGGGTGACAAGATGACTAGGAACCAAATGACTAGCTGAAAAGGATTATCTTGCTGGCCAGGATGGACAGCGTGTCTTGCAAATGCAGCTTTCTAAAGACTGTCAACCCTGTCTTTTGGTAGCAAAAGAAACGTGTGTCTCCAGTTAGTTAAATAATACTGCATTCTGCAAAACCCTGAACTGCTCTGAGAAGAGTAGAAAAAGTGGCATGCAACATACCAGTTACCGACACGGCCAAACACACCACGTAACGGTCAGCCCTTTGCTTTACTTTACCCTGGCACGAAACACTGACCTCACTGATCTCGTTGCATCAGCTTCCCTTTAGCTACAGGTTAAAGTAGAAACTTAAGCCCTTTCATGATGAGATCACACGGTGCCTTTCTATCCGTGTACCCTTACTGTGCCTTTTTGGGGGCCGGTGTTCCTGCAACCTTTCTAGCAAACAGACTCCATGACAAATGAGAGTCCAAGCTACTCTCAGGCTCTTCTGAGTTTCACTTTCTACCATTGCTGGAGGCGTGCGATAGGTTGGGCTCTCTGCTAGGCGCTTTACAGACTTCAGCTCATTTGCTCCGTACGATAAACCTGAGAGGTGAAAATTATTACCCCCTTCGTCCTTAAAATCCCATGCAACTGTTGTAGTCTCTGGCTTAATACAGCGGGGTTTGCTCTTAATAAAAAGAATACTTTTTCACTCTCAAAGAACCAAGTAGAATTGAGGTGCAGGGGATGCTTATTCCTGGGTCATGCCACTCTCTTGGATACTTCTGACTGAGCACACGCTTGTAAGGGAATTGGAACGGCACCACTCCCGGGGAGGTCAAGCTGGAATTGCTGTGCAGGAACCGAGAAGGGCGATCCTCGTTCGCTATTTCTGTCGTGTTGCTTAACTCAGCACTGGGTTATGGCAATGCCAGGGTCACAGTGGAGGTAGATCACGGAATAGCACGAAAGGGACAGTCAGATGCAAACCCCGTTTCAGCCCCTCCTCTGACATGGCTACTGCCGTCGGTGTGTGAACGGTGATTTTGTGTCTCTAGACCTTTGCCCCCTTGTCCCTCTACTGAAATGCCCTCTCCACGCTTTTCCAAAGGGCCAATCCCACTCTCCCTAGAAGACCCAGCTCAGAAGCTCGCTGCTCCTCACCCCGCATCCTCCTCCATTTCTCTCAGCTTGAGGCTAACCGCCTATAGTCAGTCCAACTGTGTCCCTCAGAAAGATACGTCTCAGTTCTAACCTGTATTATACAGGTGACCTCATTTGGAAATAGGGTCTTTGCAGATGTAATTAAAGGTCAGGCTTTAGGTGGGCCCTAGCCCCTAAATCCAGTGATGGTGTCCTTATAAGAGACAAAAAAGGAGACACACAGAGGGGCCATGTGAAGACAGGGGCAGAGATTGACACGAAGCGTCCACAAGCCACGGAACACCATGGAGGCCAGGAGCCACCAGAATCCAAGAGAAAAGCCTGGGACAAATTCTCCCTCAGAGACCCCAAAAGGAACCAACCCAGCTGCCATCTCAATTTTGGACTTCGAGCTACCAGACTGTGTGTGGCAAGTTGACCCTGTGGCCCCAGGACACAGCCGTTCTCGGAACTCTCTTGCCATCCCACCTGATTTTGTCTTGAGACCCATCAGTTTTGACTGCAGTTTTATCGTTTCACACGCACGTCCGCCTTCTCCCTGCGGACAGCAACCCCTGCGGGGCGGCATCCAGCGACTGCCCTGAGCGGCCTCTCCCGACGATCCCCGCAGAGTGGGCTCGGCGCTCTGGCAGTATTTGCACAGCACCGCGCGGGGCCGGAGCACAAACAAGGGGTCTCCTCAAGCGGCTGCCACCACTCAGAGGAAAGCTCGGCCTCGGAGGCTGCCTGATTCTGGCCCAGCCCTGGGGCTTTTTTGTTGCTTCAGGACTTTGGGGTGTCCTCACCCAGCCCCTCCTGGGCAACTCCAGGCAGCTCCGGCTGTGGGGGGCCTCTTGCTCTGTGCCTCTCGGTGTCCTCGTGGCACTGTGACCTCTCACAAGCCTGTCTTCCTCAGCTCTTTATGGTGGAGACTATGCCTTATTTATGTTCGAATGACCTTAACTCAGTACCGATGACATTTGGCAGGTGGTCAGTGAATATGACTCAGAGCTTATTTTGTCCTGTCTGTTCCCCCTGCCTGCCCAGCCCCTTCCTTGCTGGGCACCGTCCTACTTTGCAGTAGGTATCCTGGGATAGCAGCCCTTGGTTGTGGGTTGGTTTGCTCCCCTCATTCATATATTGGGGTCTTAACCCCCCGTACCTTGGACCAGGGCCTTACTTGGAGATAGCATCTTTACAGAAAACATCAGGTTAAAGTGAGGTCATTAGCGGGGGGCCTAATCCTGTAAGCCTGGTGTCCTTATAAAATGTGGAAATTTGGGTGCAAAGATACACAAAGGGAAGAGGATGTGAAGACACAGGGAGAAGACGTCCATCCGCAAGCCGAGCAGAGAGGCCTGGAGCAGACCCTTCCCCCAAAGCCTCAGAAGGAACCAGCCCTGCCAGCACCTCGATCTGGGACTTCCGTTCTCCAGAACTGGCAGGCAACGAATTTCTGCTGTTTAAGCCCCTGGTCTGTGGCATTCTTTTCCAGCAGCCCCAGCAACTTGTCCGAGCAACTCATCTGACTCATGCTCCAGTCACCCAGCACCTCCCCCAAGTTGGCTCTGTGCTAGGACATTTAATTATCTCATCTAATTCTCGTGAAAACGTGGCATGTGAAATTCCTCTCATGAAAAGAAATGTAGCACGCTGGTCGGCCTGCACTGACACTATGAACAGAGTCCATCCAGGTGAACCCAAGAGCAGCTGCACCCTTCATGATACCCCAGTGGCCTCAGTAGGAGGAACTGGCCGCAGGGCAGAGCCACCGCTGGCCAGGGTGCATGGAAATGCCAGAGGAGCTCTTGGTCATCTGATATTGGAGGGGGTGGTACTTCCTGCATTAGTAAGAGAAATAATTTTCTGTAATTCAGAGGAAGCTGTTCTGAAAAGAGAAAATCCGTTTGTGACAGCCAGTTTGAAAGACTTACCTCGCGTAGGACTAGGGCAGAAAGGAAGCGGATGACTTACTGTATGTCAAGTGCCCAGAACGGCGTCGGCACGTGGTGAGCCCTGTGTGACTGTGGGCTGTGACGATGATGCTGGTGACGATGATGTTTCTAAGGCTCCTCTACCGAGAAAGTATGTCACAACACTCATTTTGGCTCCTACCTTGGGTACAATGAGTTGATCCCATGAAGCTTATGGGACCACGGTTAACTATGCAAGGATAAAATATAAACCATTTTTCTAGATTATTGCAACAAGTAAAGGAAGGTGACACAATACCAACCATTTCCTGCCCCAGCCCTAAATCTGTGGCTGCAGACCTTGCAGGAGCTCGCTGCTTTATTCTGACGCTCAGTGAACACCTTATTAATAGCTCCAGACTTCTCAGTTAGAAGTAGGGTCTCTCCGTGCTGCAGTGAGCCTTCTGCACGGCCCCTGCTTTTGCAGGTGTGTGTATCTGCTCTACAATATAAAACCCTTCTCCACGCTTCGCCATCTGGCGGTTTGCCGGAGCAATTTGAAGCGCACAGGAAGGTGGTTGGTGCGCTCCCCAAGCACCCCTCAGAGACAAATTGAGATCAGAAACTCTGATTGGCAGTCTAATCTCATCAATCGTCTTGGTAAGAAAGACCGTCTTCACTGGCCTGGATTCTCTCCTACAAGAAAATTAGCAGCCAGCATTTGCATTACACACCTGCAGAGCGCTAGGAATTCTGTGTTAGTGATTTTCAGTTTAGCCTTATTCCTCAATCCTCAAAACTGGATGTGGCAGCCACCCATTTAGTCCTCTTCAAAATTCTGTCCTGCAGGTATAGTTACTTCCTTAACAGATGAGGAGACTGAGGGGAATTTGCCCTGGGAAAATAGGAAAAGACAGATCCAGGATTCCAATGTAGGTAGGTCTTCTTGATTTCAGATTCTAGGCCATTTCCAAATGCCCAGGGAGTTTCTCAGCCTGGGAGTGCCTGAGTCAGGGAGACCCTCCAGGCCAGAAAGGACATGGTTGGTGAAGTCCACTGACAAGGTTCCATGTATGAGTTCTCTCCAGAGACGTCAGAATCTAAGGGTGACCATTAGACTTTCAGTACTGACGTGGGGGTGACACGGGAGCCCTGTTCCCGTGGGTCTCTAAATCAGATGCCTCTTGCCAGCCAACTGAGGGGACAGGTGAGATTGGTTGGCAAGGGGAGATGCAGAAGACTTCAGAGATATGACCAGAAAAGAGCTGGCAGCTTCACTTCAACACATATGTTGGGTGCTACTCTGTGCCAGGCTCTGGGCCAAGAGCAGGCTGCGGCTGGAGGCACCTGGTTCTTCGAGGGATGAGGATGGAGCAAGCCTACAGCAGCATGCAGACTGCTCGAGTCAACCAGGCATAGCACGCGAAAGACACACTTGCACTCTATTTCCATTACCTCCTTGTCTACACTGAAGGAACACGTGTTGAACTTTTGGAGGTTTTTGTCCCTTTGACACAGCTGACACGGACAACCACTCCCAGAGCAAAGGAGGATTCGTTACCATAGTGTCGTGTGCGTATGGTCATCCTCATGGCGCTTTCACACGCAGAAGGACCCTGCCAGCCGTGGGGGGCTGCTGGAGGCCGGAGGTGCAATAAAGAAACAAACATCCCCATCTCAGCTCTGTCCCCAGAGGGAGCCTAAGGTTGCTCTGGATCATCTCAGGAAAGATCCCGAGAGGAGCAGCCCTTGTCCCTGTGCCCAGCTTCCTACAGGATAGACTCACTCATTGGGTTCCATGGTCACAAACGTGCTTTAAGGAAAAGAAAAGCCATAGTTTGTGTGACAAACCCTTTTGAGGGAAATGAAACTGTTAACCTGAGTCCTGAAATCAGTAGTAAATTACTAAAAACCAACTGTTTCTCGTCCTTTCTTATCTTTGTACACAACCTAATTCCTCAATGTCTTTAAAAGCAAACTAATGTGGATGAAATGCAGGAAGGAATGAAAAACGGGATATGACGAAGCCGTCTGCTAACCGTGACGCAGACGCTCCTCGGTCAAGTCCCTAGAAGACACTTTCACATTCTCTTTGCTGTAACAGCCACCAGCCAGTCAAAGGACCAGGGACTTCCTGAAGAGCTGAGTGTTGTAAACCTGCAATGCAAACAGTTGGCACTCACGGAAACTCGGTGACACAAGGGCTTGAGGCCATCACGAAGAAGAGAGAATTAGCTGGACTGACAATGTCCCCGCCCTGCCTTTCCTCTCTGTCGCAGGAGACGAGCTGCACGTCAGACAGGCGCAGCTTTTGTTTGCATCTGTAGCTCTTGGCAGACCTGGGAAAAAGAAAGTGAGGCTTTGGATTAGATTCTCTGTTAGACTCTAAGATACAGCGAAAATGCCCCAAGTTAGGCCAGCCACCTTGTGAGATGCCCGAGCAGCCCCAGTTTAGAGGCTTGGTCCTCGTGCCTCCGTTTCTACGTCTATTTGTCATCGGCTCAGTCATTCATTCAGTGTCCAGACAGCGTCCAGACACAGAGGAGCTACACTCGCAAACGTGGGATCTGCCAGCGTGAGACACTCGAGGAAGCAGCCGTGGGTGGCCTTGGTTTGTCATGGCACGCACTGGCACGCAGGACCTCAGATTTCCACCAGGTCCCTAGTCCCAAGGGGAGAAGGGACCTGTGCTGAGATTTGGTGTGGCCTCAGTAGTATGGCATCCTCCGTAGAACTGAGAGAGGACCGTCCCCCTGCCCCCCATCATAGGCAATGGCTGAGTCATGGCCAAGTGTTCTGATAATAAAAGCAGTAGCAATAAAAGAGGGCCATCATGTTTTTCCATTACTTTTTTTGACAGCATCAAAAGTCAGCGAAAGGACATTCTACCCCCTACCTCGTATGTATGAACTTCTCAGCTTTGTTGTAGGTATAAATAAAAAGCATAATCTAACAGATCAAAAGAAAAGCATAATGCCAGGCAGACAGTAGGCACTTAATAATGAAAAGAAAAATTATGAAAGGCTCAGAATTTATCAAGAGCCTTGAAAGATGAATAAAGACTCATGAGTACAAAGGGGCATTGAGACATTCCTTTCTGACAAGGACACACTTGTAAGTTTCCCCTCCAGTCTCTGCAGCCACCACCTAGTACTGTGGCATTATTACTGTAAGGCAGGGAAAGACAAGCTGAACGTGCAGGAAATAGTCACCCTAGAAGCAGGACATTTCTTGACTTCTGGACTCTTACCAAGCTCTTTATTCTACGAAGCTCCTAACTTCAATTCAACTTAAGGATTGTGGGCAGAAAGCAACTGTGGCTTTGGCAGGGAGTGAAGAAGTTGAGTGGGGGGTGGTCCCGATCATCCCATGATTACGGGGAGGGGGGGGATCGCTTTATCTTGACAAGCAGATCTGAGCTGAATAAGAGGAATGGAACAAACAGCAGGTATAAAACAAGGGACCCATAAATATCATTTAGCCTCAGCGTGTTTTCAAAACATCACAACCCTCCCAGAAGCACATGGCAACGCTAATACGTAAGAGGGAACTTCAGGGACACCAGGAGGACTTGTGGGTGGTGCTGGTGGGGGGTGTTGAGGGCGGAGGGAGGGGAGGGCCAGGTCTTCATAGCAGTTCTCTCATTTCCCAAAGATTAGCAAAAGGGATTCTGTTGTCTGCCTAGAAAAAGCCCAGTTACTCTGTAGGGCAGGCTGATCTGTCTGTTTTAAATATATATATATATATATTTGTAACCACAGTTTTATAGTTGGAATAATAAGCAAGAAATAGGTTGCATTTTGTTTTCCTCTTTCACATCGCCACCAGGGCACCTCAGATCATTCAGGCTGCCGAGATGTAGGACAAAGGGCAGTGTCATCTCCTAGTGGGCACTGATGAAGAAGATGCCGCGCATTTTCTCATGGTTCATGCCACAGTGTAAATTCTTTCTCCTAAAAGATGTCACCCGTACCGTGCGATCACAGGCTGTTCTTTGGAAATAGACAGAAACCTAAGTTCTTGTTCCAAAACTTATTTTTCTGATAGCCGAAGTACATGGAGGACCCAGACTTTGCTAGAATGACTGTCTGCAGTGCCTTTTCCCTGGCATATTTTTGTTTTCAGGGATGACATGTTTTGGCACAGCAGGCAGGCCCTTTGTGAATAACGTCTCTCTCCCTCACTGCATGTGGCCTGTGAAATGCAAAAAGTGAGACTGGAGAGGGGCCTGTCGTTTTAAATGTTCAAAAATTTAAAAATATGCTCTTGATGCTCAACAGTTGTTCTCTCTCCTCCCTTCTCCCACCCCCTGCCCTGCCCCCCCCACCATTCCACTGTGTTTTCAGACGGATTTGTACCCACCACCTTCTTGAGGGAGCAGCAGCCTGGACGCCTGGATTATTGTGTTTGTCTGTGTTCTTTTCGTTTGTGTTATTGTGTTGTTTAAACAGACAGTGTTATTTATTTGGGGTGACGGTGCAGACTACAAGCCAAATGCACAATTTCCCCCTTTTCCGCAAACTCAGTAGATAGCAGGACAAAAGGGCACTTCGGCCTAGTAACATGCCATGCTTTTTTGGTTCATGTGAAGGAAAATGAAAATCAAGAAATGATCCGTGTTTTCTCTCCTGGGAGATGGGATGGAGTGTTTATCCCCTCAGATCAGCTCTTGGCTTTTTTTGGACTTTGTTTTTATCTTCACCAAGACAGAAGATGAAAACATAAGCAGTGAAATTTGATTATAAAGTAGCGATATGGGTGCCAGAGACCACAGGCGAAACCGTCTCCTTGTTCCCTAGCCACACTTCGTATGTGGTCAATAAAACTCGGCGTCAGAGGGCAGCAACATGCTGGGCCAGGCCAGGGGAAGTGCCAGCACAGGGCCTTCCCCTGAGAGAGGGCTCCATGTGACATGTGGCTGGGGAAGTGCATGGTCCCTCTGCAGTCCTGGCATCTTGCCTCACTTGGGGCCCGTGATGAAACCACATGGAGTTGACTCAGTATGATGTGCTGGGTCTTCAGCCACCAGGCAGCTGGGAGCGCCAGGAGGCACGTGTGCACAAGCTCACAGAAAGTGTTCCATCGCTCTTCTGGGGCATGCTCTTTCGCCCCCAGGAGTAGCGATGTGCAATGGGGATGTCCCCTCTCTGCAGAGATGTGTGGGGCCAGCTGCTGAGATGATGGTGACAGGTGTCTTGGGAGAGGTGGAGACATTCAGAGTGGTGAGGGCTGGCAGTCCCCCAGGCTAGGGAGCTATTATTTAAAAACCTGTGTTATTAGCAAGCTTTTACTAGCTGAGGCTGATTAAACAAACGATTGCAGGGATGCCTCTGTAGCTGGAGAGAAAAATTAATAAAATGAGTTGGATTCAGTTTCCTCAGTTAATGGATGTGATCTTGCTAGTTCACTGGGTTCTACCAAATAGTGCTGTTTCTCCCTAGCCAGTGTTTGTGGATCAGGAATCTCACTATTCCACCTAATAACATACTTCTAGAACTTCTTTGCTTCCATTGTCCTGAATTTGAGCTCTTCTAGGGCATGTTGTCTTGCAAGGGAGGAATGCTCCCACCAGGGGCTGTGGCAGCGGCTCCCCTGCCTGGAAGGTGAGACTTCCCCCTGTCCACATGGGGCTCCTCCTGCCTCCAAACCGATCGAAAAGAAGGGGCTTACCCCACTCGCTGGGGTGGACCAAGCAGTCACCAAGAGGAAATCTGGGTGTTGCCACACAACAGGGCAAGGGAAGACTGTCTGGAACCAGGGGATTATCTGGGCTGTTTCTTAGTACTTCCAAATCTAATAATAAAAGTTAAAGGAAAACTACAGTAGCAAAAAAGAAATGCAGGGTCACTGAGGATTTCGAGCTCTTAGGAATAAGGGTTTGAGCCACTGTATGACGAACCTCAACATGCTGAAGCCATGGCAGAGGACAAAGGAGACAGAGTAAGTAGTGAAGGAAGATGTTATAAAGGTCACCTACAGCCTCGTGACCAGTTAGAGAAAGCATCATGGAAGCTATGAACATTTTCTCACATGTTCATGTGTGTGCATGAGTGTGTGCATATATATTAACATATTCCTTCTTCTCTCTCCTCCTCTCTCTTACTTTGAACGAGTATTGTTGGAGGTTAACTTACACCTTGGTCTTTAGGTAATACAATATTCAGATGGGACTGTTATTGAACTTGACAATGAAGCTACCGAGAGAGGGACAGTGAGTGTTTCCAGAGATGCCAGCAAGGACTGATTTCTTTGGCCACTCTTGTCTTTTTGGATCCTCATCTTTCCATTCGGATTCAATTTTCTTCTTGCCAAAGTAGAGAAAAAAAGTAATTTTTTTTTTCACCAAGATTCTGTGGGCATTCAATGCTCTTGGTCTATGTCAGAAATTGTCTTTATTTAGCTTTTAATGTTGAATACTAATTTAGCTAGAATTTAGATTTCTATGATGATAATTGTTTTTTCCTGAGTCTTTTAAAGATCTTATTCATGGTGTCTGGCATCTATTATTGTTTCTTAGCAATCTATCGTCAGTTTGATTATTATTCATTTTAGTTCATCTGCTTTGTTTTCCTTTCAGCTAGCATTCAGATTTTTCACTTTATCTTTAATATTCTGTAGGTTTTTTTTTTTTTTTTTGATAAAGAGTCTCACTCTGTTGCCCGGGCTAGAGTGCTGTGGCATCAGTCTAGCTCACAGCAACCTCAAACTCCCGGGCTCAAGCGATCCTCCTGCCTCAGCCTCCCAAGTAACTGGGACTACAGGCATGCACCACCATGCCTGTAGATTTAATTTTAATAATTACAGGACATCTAGCTAATTTTATATATATATATATATTTCAGTTGTCCAGCTAATTTGTTTCTATTTTTTTAGTAGAGACAGGGTCTCGCTCTTGCTCAGGCTGGTCTCAAACTCCTGAGCTCAAAGGATCCCCCTGCCTCAGTCTCCCAGAGTGCTAGGATTATAGGTGTGAGCCACCACGCCTGGCCTTCTGCGGTTTTATTACCATGTGTCTAGGTGCCTTTACTTATACTGTCCTAGATTCAGTCTACTTATATTTGAAAACTTATGTCTTTCCTTTCTTCTGGAAAAAATATCAGCCATTATCGCTTGAATATTGCCTCTTTCTCTTTCATCCTCTTGTCTTAGAAATCCGATTAGACACATGTTGGCTTTTCTCATTCTACCTTTTTATCTTTTGTGCTTTATATTTTATCTTTCTGACCAACTGAGCTAACTGGCCACCTACATATTTTAGTTTTCTGAACTACATTCTAGGTGATTTTCTTAGTTCTCTATTCTAATTCATTACTCTTCAACGATCAAGCCTACCTATTAAAGGCTTAATTTCCATGCTTTTGGTTTAATTTGTATAATTTCTGCTCGAATTTTTTTTGGAGAGAGGTTAATCTATTCCCCCCCCATACTCTTTCCTTATGGTATATATGTCTTTCTTTATCCCTAAATATTTTAAATATATTTAGGATCTTTTCAGATTGTTTTATTATCTTCAGTTCTTGAAGTGCAAATGTTCCCACTTAACTGCCCCTTTTGGTAGTTTGTTTCCCAATGTGATTTAGACTGAATTCATTTTTAGAAAGGGTTGTTTTCCACAGAAGTCTCCCACGCTACTGCCTATGGAAATTTTCCTACCGAGCAGCTTGGTATTTCCCAGAAACCTCTGGTAAACCTTTCCTGGCATCTCATTGGCCAGAATGGAGTCACATGCCTATTTCTGAACCAATTAAATGCAAGGGGAAGACAATTCGCTTGTATCAATCAAGCCCACCTCGAACAAGCTGAGGGTGTTTCAGCTTCCCCTTCGAAATATGGGCTGGTGGGGGGAGGGGGCACCTGGACAAAATCAGGGTTCTGTTAGGAAGGAAGAAATGGGATATTCACACCTGAAACCCTAACAGCCCCTAGCGATGTCAACTTTGCAAAGCATCACTTAAAAGTTAACAATCCAGCAGAGAAAATCTTCAAGGGATGTGAAAAAGGAAGAGAGACAGAGAGAAAGAGAGAAGAGTTAAAAACAAAAACAAACACAGTAAGGGCAAATTTTTGGTGAGACATATTTTGGTGGAGTGTCACTTATATGTTCTCCAGAAATGCCTCACATTTTTGTGAAGAGCAACTTTGGTTTCTGCTGCTGGGTGTGGATTAGTGCTATACACACCACTGTGTGTTTTTCTTTTGTCGTTTTTTCTTCTATTTACAGGAAAATAAAAACACATACAAAAAGTAATTCAACAAAGAAAATGTAAACAAAATGATCTTTGCATATCAGATCTGGCAAAACAAAAATTAGTATTAATAACAACTTGAATTAATCTGTGAGTACACTGTGATCCTTTGAAGAATTCAAAGTAATTTGAAGAAGGAAAAGTTACATTCTCAGTATCAATTCAGAGTTTTGCTTTGCCCCTGGTCACACGACATAGTAGTTAAGTAACACAACAGGGAACAGAGTGTCTGACTCTGGGTCTAACACTATCACCAGCCACACGATTTTAGCAGATCTCTTCTGCTGTGATTTGGCAAACAAATCTACGATAGTGGTAACAGAAGCCAGTGGGATGCAGCCAAAGCTCTTTGAAGTTTTGCTAAGATTGGTCCACTTTCCTTTGTTCAGTCAATAGTTGATGAGACCTACTATGTGTCAGACACTGTCCTGTGTTGAGGACATGACAAGGAATCAACAAATTCTTTGCCTTCATTGAAGCTTACTGAGCACCAAATCTCTGAGGAAATGAGACTGTGTGTCAGACTTTATACTTATTTAAATCTATAAACTTTATACTTATTTAAATCTACAGATATTTGAATTCTTCATTATTCATGCACGTATTTGTCACCTTGTTGAAAGTAAAAGCAATACTGATCATAGTAGTTAAGTGCTAAAATACCCAAAATTCAGCATTCTAGATATCTAGCCTCTCCATTTACTTGTGCAACTTCTTCCTGCCATTCACTCATTCATTTATTCAAGAGATGGTAGATTAGATGGCAGGGCAGACTTCCCTACAAAGGTGACAATTAGGCTGAAACCTGAAGACACAGGGCAAGAATGGTGGTATTGGTGGGAGTGAGGGTAGGTAGGTGTTGGCTGAGGCAAAAAGAATGTTCCAGAGAAAGGAACATTAAACAGTGAACCTGAGATAGGAAAAGAGCTTATGAGGTTGAAGAACGACTATTCTGTTCTTCTATTAAAGCCATCAGCTACCCCAGCCTCTACATCCCCCGGCTGAACTCTAACACTCCATCTTAGACTCTGGAACAGCGGCTTACTGCTTGTGTGCCCTAGTTTAGTCCTTTCTCCCCTGGCGTCCTCTCTTGTGTCATCCTCGCCTCTCAGCTTTTCTGTCTTCTTATCATTTCATCCTTGAACTTGGTCTGCTTGGCACTTGGCTGTTTTCTGACCATAATGTTATTGTTTAAACTTTGAAATCTGTTGAGGCTATGAATATGCTTAGGATCTTGCTGGCTTTTCTGTAAACCAACTTCTAAATACCACAATGTAAACTTGTAACAATTTCACATATAAACCCCCAAAAGAATTCCCATTTGTTCATCATGTTAGAGTTCACAAGGTGGGCTTTACACATGTCTTATTTAATCCCAGCCCCAACCTGTCAAAGGGATGGTCTCATGAGGAAACCAAGGCTGTAAGAAGGACTTGGCTAAAGTCTAAGAACTAATAAATAGTAGAGCTGAGACTGACCCAGGTTTTCTGACTCCTAATTTAGTGTTCCTTCCAAATCAGTTTTTTGCCTTTCACACATAATACCATTGCCCTGAATAGAGACTGAACATTTAATTTTAATAATTACAGGACATCTAGCACATAGTGTATGTTGAGTAGGATTCAGAGTGTCAGTTGATTTTGGGGATTGGAACTCTCTTTATTTATTTAGATCAATTGTCCTTTTAGGTGGCCTGGACATAACAAATCATACAATTCAATTTCATTCCCCACCCCATGCCACCCCATAGAACTAGGGTCATTTTTATTTGCTCAAACAGCTTTTCATTCAGTTGATTCTCCAGATCAGGAGTTGATAAATATTTTCTATAAAGGACTACATAGTAGATATTTTTGGGTTTGTGCAACCAGTCTACTATTGTAGTGCAAAAGTAGCCATAGACAATATGTAAACAAATTAGCGGGGCTGTGACCCAATAAAACCTTTTTTTACAAAAAATAGGCAGCCGATGAGATTTGGCCCATGGGCTATAGTTTGTTGACATAGTTTAAGATAAATGATCTAGATAAGTGATGAATATTGTCTAATATTTATTCTTCATATCAGTTAGGATTTGTTTCAACTGTGAATAACAGTGATTCCAAATAACAGTGGCCTAAACAAGATAGGTGTTTATTTCTCTCTCATAAAATGCCCATAGATGAGCAGGCTTGAGCTGGTATGGCCACTCTGTTCTGGGAAGTCCTCATGGGTCAGTGGCCTTCCAGCTCACCACTCTGCCATCCCTAGGGAGTGGCCTCATCCCTAGGTCTGGGATGGCATATCCAGTTCCAGGCAGCAGGATGGATGAGAAGCCAAAGAAGAAGTGAGTGAAGGGCCCATGCTGACTGGCTGACTGATTTTTAAGGAAAATCTCAGACACTGTCACATGACACTTCCTCTTTCATCCCATTGGTCAGACTTAGTCACATGGCCTCTGGCCTAACTGCTAGAGACTCTGGGAAATGTGGGTTTTTTTCTGGGTCACCATGTGCCTGGCTCAAAATTCTATTTCTATGAAAGAAAGGGAAAATGGATATTGGGAGACATCTAACAGTTCCTGACACACACATTTCTTTCATTAACTGAATTTCAGTAGAATTTTCAGTAGCTGAATTTCATCCGTGTTATTTGAAATATGATATTGACTAAGGAGCACCCTTATCTTGCTTGGCTTTATTAGGAATGCTGCTAATGGCTCACTCCTAGGTATGATTATAGGAGATTTCTGGTAGAGATCTTTTATCAATTTAAGGAAGTTTTCTTCCATTTTTAGTTTCCTAATTATTTTTAAATCAGTATTGAATAAGCCTTAAGATCTTCTGATAAGATAGGCCTGGCATCACACCCTTTATAGTGACAAGAATAACCTTAAAACCATCTGAACCAAAAAGCAAAGGATTCCTGTATGGGGACCAGGTCTTCTTGATTCTCCAGGGACATCTGGCCATGGTGTCAGTGAATTCGTCTCAGTGATGCTGACACAAACCCTGGGGGAAGCCACAGCTGCCTTTATATGGAATCACTTTTTTAGTCCTCTGCAAACAGAGACCCTGCTCTGTCAGACTTATTCGGGGTTGGAGTAGCATGATGATTGCCTATCCTCCTGTGCTATAAACCACCTAAACTGTAAAATATCCCACTGGGGCAGTGAGCGTTTGCACTGGGACACACTCTCAGTTTGTGTAGGCTTGTCTCAGCAGTTGCTGGGAGAACTTACTGCTCATTGTAAGCATAAACCTAAGCCCATACTCCTTGTTGAAATCAGAGTTTTCCAGCCCCTGCAGACACATACTCAAATATTTTTACTTGCCAAACTGAAGGGCTACAAAAACCCAGGCAGAAAATCTTTTGGAGAACTCCTCATGGAACAGCAACTTCCTCTCTGACTTAATCATCTTTCTGTGCCTCTGGATTTGACCTGGACCCATTTTACCTGCCTTCTCCTCTCTATTTTGAAGGCATCTAGATTTTTTGCTTTGTTTTGTTTTGGACTTATGGTACCTACTTGCCACTTGCTAAGGGAACCACTCTCTGGGTCTGGTCTTGTTGCCGGGCCTTTCCTCTGGGATGGGAATCCTGTTTCTGTCACCTCCAACCTGCTCTGTGCTGTGGGGCTGCTCGCATCTGGCTGAGCTGCTCCCTCTATTCCTGGGCTGCCATAAAGCACACATCATCTCCAATCCGAGTGTTAGGAGCCCAGGAACGTTTCATTACATCTTCTCCCTTAGCATGGTGACCGGCCAGTTTGGAGAGGGAGCCCGTTCCATCAGCCTGGGTTCCGGGTGAAGGTAACACGGAGCAGAGTCACAGCTGAGCCATGGCATGGGCATGAGCAAGAAGTAAACTTTTGTGGTTCTAAGCCTCTGAGACTTTTGAGCTGCTTGTTACCCACAGCATAACCTACCCTTTCCCAGCTGCCACACGAAGTTAGACAATTTCTTTATAGTAGAACTTCTCAGCTCCCCTGAAAGGCCGCTGTGCTGTGTGACTCTTTGAGGTAGGATAAGATATATTGCCTTTCCCAACCTTGGTGACCAAGATGCTCCTAATGGAGCATCTGTTGGGACTTGGACTGCTGTTCCGAAGAAGACAAGAGGGTCTGTAGCTGTTTGTGTTACGTGTACATGTCATCTTTTCCAATGAGAGTGAAGCATCTTGCCATGAACCCAGGGATTAGCACAGTATCTGGCACCCGCTTCATTCAACAAACTTTTGATAAAAAAACTTTAATCCTTTCCTGCCACCTCCAAGCCCACCCTGTGCTGAATGGTTGGTTTATTTATTTACAATATTAATTCCTTGCCTTAGGAATCAAGTTAAGTAGTTAATGACTTTTGTTTAAGTGAAATGAGATCTGTTTGGCCCAGGGAGCTACCACTGACCTCTACAGATGCTCCCTTCTGGGTGGACTTGGGGGGCAGAGAGCAGTGTGGGAAGCTCAATTCTACAAGATCTGATGAAGGCAAATGAGTAAGATCCCAATGCTGTAAATTAGTCAGATGTCACTGAGCAGCAGAGATGCAGTTTTAAGGCCTTTGCTAAAAAGAAACCTTTCCCAGGTTGGCGGCTATCAGAAAACTTTTGAACCTCTTCCCAATAGGATAATGACAATAATGATGTGCTCGTTGGGGAAAATGGGTGCACCACGAGGTCCTTTTCTTCTCAAAAGCAATTGCAGGAGAGATCCCTGTGTTCAGAAGAGAAGTGTGTGGTGCTGATGGGAAACGTTTCAGTCTTCAGCTAATGCTTATCGTGCCCTTTAGGGGACAGTCAGAAGATGCCAAGGCCTGTGATTTCCCCGGCCCTGTGTGCTCCCCGAGAGGCGGACTGTGAGTAATAACAGCGCGGCCAACTCTGTAGCAAGTGGGAGGACAGGAAAAGTCAAACCACAGAGTGGGCTTCCAGCCGCCAGCGCGGTGCCTCTGTGCTCTCACTCGGAGGGGGCTCAGGAGGCCCAGGGAAGGAAGGGGAGGCTGGGTGTTAATGTGGAGGTCCTGTCACGGTTTCCGTGGTGAACCGTGGGTTTTCCAGGCCAGCAGATTTCAGGGCCCACCCGCTGAGGCCGCCCTTCCTCCCACCCCTCCTGACCAAGTAAAGTCTCCCTCCCATCGCCCTATTTCACCGAGGCAGTGGACATTTGACTCCTTGTCATTGAAGAGAGAAAGTACTTATGAAATTGGATTTTGATTTGTGAGAGATTCAGAAGAAAAGAATAAAAAAAACCTAGAGATCAGTGGATCCAGGCACTTTAAAAAAAAAAAGTTGGCATTTTGGGGGCACTTTCCTTGTGGCAGGTACTGTGATAAACATTTTCCAATAAGTATGTTTTCTAATCTTCCTATCACCGCTCTGCACTCTGCTGTGGTACTGTTCCTGCCCATGTTTCACAGAGGAGGAAGCTGGTGTCTTAACCCCTCCATGGAAAACCTGGCGCTGAATCCAGGTTTGGCCAAACAACCAGTCCGTTCATCAGAGCACTGCCCTAATTGGCCACTGTGGAAATTTCCAGCTAACATAGCTATTTCATAGGAACTAACTACTTCTGTTGGGTCAGCATGGGTCCGCAATTCTTCATTTATCCAGTGAACATTTGTTGAGCTCCTGCTTGTGGGAGCCCAAGGTGGATAAGTTTTGTCCCAAGGTGCCTGCTGTTTACTGCCGTTATGTGCAGATGACGCCACGGGCAGCGGGAACCTCGAGGGGAGAACAGCTGGCTCTGCCTGCAGCAGCTGCAGTGGACTTTAATGAAATGGTGACATTTGAGCTGAATCTCAAAGGAGAAATGGGCGCCGACAGAGAGGACTAGCAGGGGTGAGGGGATCCCTGGGAGAGGATTCGGCAAGGTGAGGGCCTGGGGACAGGAGGCGCAGGGAACTTGACGCTCAAAGTGCTCCTGTGCACAGTGGGAGGAGAGGGAGAAAGCGGGAGAGAGCCCAGGTCTTCTCACTGCCATGCGACGTTGTTGGGCTTCATACAGAAGTCATCGACGTTTAGTTGAGCTGGTGTTTGCCGCTGATGGTGGGAAGGGATGGAGTGAGGGGAGGTGGGCGCTATGTGGGTCAGGCTTAGAGCACTTGCTCTTCCGTGGTGGCGTGTAGGGTGAAATAGGCTGGTGACAGATGGAATGAGGCCGAGGGCATGGGTTAGAATGACACGGTCTTCGTCACTGAGTGGTTTTGAGGGAAGGAGAAGGCAGACGTTTTGGCTTCTGCTTCACCATGCTCTCAGTCCTGCGATAAAGGGGACCCTCTGTCTTGACTCAGTGTGTGATACCCCTCAGGTGAGTTTTCAGGGTGGCCGTTACCTAAGTGGAGGGCAGTGGGTGTTTAAGTTCCTCTGTTTCATTTATTCATTTCTATTATTTGTCTCTCCAGCATGAATCTGCAAGTAGAACCAGCCCTGGTGAAAACTGTGGGGAAGGATGCGGGAAGTTGCTGGAGGGACGATGTGATTCTCCTGGCAAAGGTGGCCACACCTTTCCTTTTTGTCTCTCAGCTGCCCCAGCCTCATGCTGGGTCTCCCCCTGGTCACAGAGTCCTGCATTCTGGGGCAGAATAGCTTGACAGAAAATAAAAACATTTGGCATCTACTACAAATAAACAGAGACCGCAGTCAGGATAGCTTAACTCCGAACAATTCATGGATAAAATCTCTTCTTGGGCATTTGAACCACCCAAAGTTTGAGATACTTTTATAGAACATTTGGGCTATAAAAAGAAGAGGAGGAAGAAAGTAAATTTAGATGACTTCTTTAATTAGAGTACCTTGATAAGACTGGATTACAGCTTCTTGGGACCAACTGTTTTATTTTATAATTTTCCCTTAAATTTTGTTTTATATTTCACTAGCTATATCAAGAAAGCCTAATTCAAATAAACTATTGAAACATCTGGGCTCAGATCTATGAGACTTCTGCATAGCAGCCCAAAGCATGGGCAAACCCAGGTTCGAATCTTAACTTTACCACATACTAGGCTGTGATTCTAGCCAAGGAGGTAACCAAATGTCAGTTTTCCCATCCTCAAACAGAGAATAAAAATACCAAGGCTACATTTCTATGGGGACCAAATCACATAAATAATATAAAAATGTTAGCACAGTGCCTGGAGCATAGTAAACAAAGAATAATATGTTAGCTTGTTACTGTATCATTCAATCCCTAAAGACCAAAGTCACATATTGTGGCATTTGGGCACACTGGCAGGTACACAAAAGGTTTTGTGGCTCAGCAGAGTCACCTTAGTCTTTCTAGAGACACAGGTGTGCAGCGGCATTTATTGTGTTAATGAGCAGAAGCTGGATCAAGGTCTATCACAGCACAGGTCCTCCAATCAGAGCCAAACTCCTAGCAGGGGTCCATTTTAGGTCGCGTTTTAACAGGACATTACAGGAGACACTAAGCCTTTCAGAAACTTAAAACAGCCCATAACCCTCACCACATCCTCCACCCCCCATTAAACTCTGGGTCTGTCCCACCTTTGTGCCTGGGCTGGAGTTTGTCCTTTGTTGATGCTGGGCTAACGCAACTGCCCACATCCGCTATGGGGAAAGTGGCCTGGCAGGGGACTGGTCCCAGGGGCTTCCCCTGCTGCAGAAAGGGCTGTGGGGCTCACACACTGAGTTCAGAGGACTGGCAGGTCCCCTTCTTCCCCTCTGTCCTTGCTCTATGGGTTAGTTTAATAATGTCCATCAAAGGGAAGTAAGAGTTTCGAGGGTCTTGTTTGGTTTCATTTTCGACATAACCCTCACTCCTGCCTGTCCTCCCCAGCCCCAACCCTGGCCGCACACTCCGTGGTTAGGCCGTTCTACTCATACGCCGTACAGGCAACTCTCCATCATTCTTACTATTAGGATTACTGTAAAAAACAGACCCAGAACAAGGGCATGTATGAATAAAAAAAGAGTACAGGAATTTAGATGTACTTACGCCCACCCCTGCCGTAAGTACATGGGTTAGAATGACACGGTCTTCGTCACTGAGTGGTTTTGACTCAGTGTGTGATACCCCTCAGGTGAGTTTTCAGGGTGGCCGTTACCTAAGTGGAGGGCAGTGGGTGTTTAAGTTCCTCTGTTTCATTTATTCATTTCTATTATTTATTCATTTCTATTATTCCTAAAAATTCACTCCGTCTAGTTTTTAAACCAACATTTAAGGAAAGTAACTAATATCTGCCGAGTACCAAGGACTTGATGCAATCTTTACTAACGCCCTACAAAGGAGTTTTAGTATCCTCATTTCACAGGTAACGGAGCACGTGCCCAAGCTTACAGGGCTCTGAAATAACAAGAGAGGGATTTGAAACGATCTCTCTGTCCCCCAAAGCTCAGTCACTCCAAAACTCTGTCCTTCCCATCACGAAACCAAACAGCTTCAAAAGAGTGAGATAACCCAGCACTCTTTAATCGGAAGTCTCGTCTCCCAAGGAATAGAAGACAAAGCAAATTGCTTTTAATATGGAGCCGGTTATCTCCCCGGGCAGGGCTGGAGATGTGGGCCCCTCTGCAGGTGTGAGCACACCACGGAATGGCACTAGAAAGTGGTGGAAAATAAAACATCCTACTTTAACTTGACACTTTACATGCTTAAGAAAAAAATAATTTTGACATTCCAATTAAGAGTGAAAAATAAAATTGAAACAGGTTAGGATTTTTAGTAAAGTGAAAATTTGGGTTTATTATAATTAACATGAATATAGCAAAATTCTATTTTCATGAAAATGACAAAATTGGAATCTACTGATAGCAAAGTATGCATATAATCTATATCTTGAAATGCAGTCTTTTATGATGCAAAATATTGCTAGGTGACTTAGTGACTAGACAGAAAATTACATATTCAGCTTGCTGAACCATGTAACATGGGCTAACTGTTAACTGCTGATTTTTCTAAGTGCTGTTTAAAAAACACTTGAAGTTTTCTCTAGTTCCTCTTCCTCTTTCTTCTTGTTTTTGCAGTAGCTAGATAGATGTGTTTATTTTGTATATTTTCTTTTGGGAGGTGCTGATGTTAAAAAATACAGAAAAAAATACAAATAAAAAAGCAATCATCCATGATACCACTACTTGAAGACACCTGTTTTCATTTCTATGGCTTTATATTTTGTTTTGGTAGATGGCAGATAGTAGGGCCTGTCTTCCTTGTTTGTTTAACTTTGCAGACTTGCCTTGGCTGTTTTCGCACATTTAAGAATTTAGTAATCAGTTCCATTTAAAAAAAAAAAAAACCCTTGAGGATTTTGACTGGCACTGCAATTATCCAGTAATTTGGGAAGAAATTGAGTCTTATCCATGAATATGATAAAGCTCTCCATTATTCAAGTCTTTTATTTCATATTTAATTAAAACCTTCTTCATAAAAGTCAGGAACATTTTTCTTGGATTTAACCATTTTAATATTTTTTGCAATTGCAAACTAGATCTTTTTGTATTTTTACGTTTACACTTCGAAACTTTTGTTATTTCCAAGTTTTAGATTTTTAAAAACTTTTTTCTGCTTGTTTGAATGTATTTTAATTTTACTTTTCTATAGTTTTGAGTTAAACAATTGATCTATGTATTGTTAATCACTCTTATTTTGTAATAATTGCATAATATTTTATAAAATAGGCTAGTTTTGAAGTTTTATATTTAATAACAAGAGATTCCATTTTTAAGCAAGTTTATTTTAATAATGTGATTGGAAGTTTTGCTACAGTTATATTTAAAGGTTTTGAAAACCAAAATAAAATTTGCACATGCAATCATCTGTAGCAGAATAGAAATTAAGGTAAAAGTTTTACAAACTGGGGTGTCATCACTTGCGCAATGACATTAGTACATGAGACTCCTTTGCGTTCCTGTGAAAGTGCTGGTGTTACATCATCTACATATGAAGTAATTGCAACTTGATCTATTTTTGGGTTAAAACAAAATCGCCATTTCTCTGTTGATGGTTTTTCCTTTGAATTACTGTTTCATAATCTTTTAGCCTATTATGGATTCAGTTTCACCAGGAATGAGCAACTGATTGATAGAAGAAGACAATTGCTTGTATTTCACTGAAATTTTAAAAAATATTGGCACCATTTTGCTATCATAAAAAATTAAGATGTTAAAAGTTTAGAATATAAAAAAACTCTTCTCATCAATCTTAATTATACTCATCTTATTTTTGTTATAAGCAGTTTTTTGATGTACAGTAATTAAAAATTTAAAAATTTATGTTGATTTGATTGCTTTTTTATCCATTGCATACAGAATTGTTTACAATTGTTTACAATGGTTTAGAAAATAGTTTTTGAAGTAATTGAAATTCATTTCTGTCTTAGACATGCAAATGGAATAGATTTTTAAGTTAAGATAAAAATCCTCAAAACTTAAACTCAATGTTTGTAAAGGGATGAATCTTCAGAATTCCATGAATTTAAAAATTATATTTAAACATATTCAATGTATAACAGAAAAAACTTCCCATGAACCAATTTCCAAATAATGGGAAACTATTTACTAATAGTATATCTAGAAGGCATTTTTGATTTATAAAAGTTATACTTTTGTTTTACTCAGTGCAAATAATTTGAAAATACAGAAAAATGTAAATTTTGGGGTGTAACTAGTGAAAGTTTAGAAAAGATTTTGAGAATAACTTCTCTATTTAGGGGTAAAAATTTGAAAATTTATGATTCCACCCATGGCCTAGAGATGGGGACCCAGCATGGGCAGTTTCCTCTCAGGCTGATCCCAGACTGCTTCTTCCTCTGGCCTCTTTCTGATCCGTGGCTGACCCTTCATGAATCTTTTCTGGCCCGCCTGAGCTTTTGCCAGGTCCCTGCATACGACTGGGGCCAGTCTGCTTGGGCTTAAATGTCAACTTCTCCACTTAACATTGCTGGGACATTGGGCAAGCCTTCTAGCCTCTCCTGCTGTCCTTATCTTTAGATGACTGTTAAGAACAGCATCTGTGCTGGATTTGATTTTTTCGGTTCACTTTTCACTCTCCTATAGTAGTGTTATACATCATCACCTCTGACGTGGCCTCATGGTGGGCAGAGTGTGCATCCCTGACTCTTGCCACTCGGTTTGGCCATCTGACTCATCCGGACAATAAGATGTTGGTGTACGGCAAGCAAGGGCCTGAAGCATGCTTGTGAGGTCAGGTTCGCCCTGTTGCACTCTACTGCGTTAGAAACACATTCCCCATGTACCCTGTGGGTCCCAGAAGAATCAGAGACAGAACACCTGAACTCAACCTGTGGCGGGCTCCCAAGCCCACGGAGCCCCGCTTAGATCAGCTGGTGCTAGACCACCCAAAGACAACTGAGCAAGAAGTAGATGCTTGTTTTCATGAGCTACTGTGTTTTGAGATATTCTGGGTCATTTTTGTGACACTAGCCGACTAATACAGTACCTGATGCATGGAGTAATCATAAAGACACAATCAGGCGCTGCATGTAAGGGGCTTAGCAGAGTTCACCCCACAGCACTGCTCGGCGAGTGTGGGATTTTGGTCTCCGTTTGCAACCCTCGTGGCATGCCCTGCCTCGCTAACTGCCTCCTCCCAGTGTGCTGACTTTTCCAGCTTGGGATTCTCTTGTGAGAGGCACCAACGTAGCTATGGTGGTGATACCCCCACCGATTCCTGGGACCAGCCCTCCCCTCACACAGCACCCCAGAGTTGGAGGGCAGATACCTAGAGGTGGGCTTCTCTAGGGATACAATCATTTCGTAGTTTCAGATAGTTGAAGTGAGAACACCACTCATATCAGAAACACTTAGATTTCCTAAATAATTTTCAATTCTATCATTTCTTTCCCTTGCCAGTATTCATCTGAGCAGTCAAGATGATCTCCTATTCCTGTGAATGGAGGTTACTTTTTCCACGAAGCCAACGACCTCAAGAAAAAAATTATTTTAAAGAAAAGTAAAATGAAACTTAACGGCAGCTTTCTATTTCCTAACAGTGCTGAAATGACCCAGAGTTCATTTCTAAACAAAAGCTAATAACTTATCTAAGTAATTTTTCATTGGCAAATGGCAACACGCCATGAGGCAGTGCTGCAGCTCTGTGACTCGGGCAAGCGTGCAGGCGCAATGCAGAGATGAGACCAACGTCACAGAGCTGTTGGTGACTAAGTATCAAGACGGGTAAAGTGATAAACCTGGTGCCTGGGCCGATGGTGGATGTTGTTATTAAAATGTGGTGTACGCTCAGTGGAGGGGGTGCCCGGGAGTTATCCCTTCATACGCACCCGGCAGAGAAGACAAGGCGGGGCGCCCGCCATGGTGAGTTGGGTGAGTCAGACACCAGGAGAGCCACAACTAGAGCTGTCATCCATTTGATCAAATGTAAAGCACTTTGTGAGCCATTAGGAATAAATATGAATCCTGGATATCTGTTTCTATTTTATCTACTTGGATCACCATTAAAGATTTTCTTTTTGCCGGTTTGTCAAAAACAAGAAGATCCTATCAATTCTGTAGCATTATAATAGTCATAACTTTTTTTCAAGGTAGCTAATTTATAAAATGAATTTAGATTAAAGCTGTATTCAAACTTCCATGTAATCTGTGATTACATTAAATAGCAATTGAGAAGAGTTAATATCTAGTGAGTTTATGATACTAATTGAGTTTGTGAATTTTAAAATCTTACTTTAATTTGGTATGTTATTTCATGTTATCCTAATACTGGTTAATATTTTACTTAGCTCTTTGATAACTTTTAATTAAAAAAAAGTATTTTGAATGCAAAAGAATGTTATGTTGATGTATGTCCCACAGTCGGCCACCAATTAGATAATCGATCCCCTTGTTATCACCAGTGACCTTTACGATGCCTGATCCAATCCCCAAGTCTGTGCTCACATTAATTGGTTCATGCATAGGATGTTCAGATAATCCAGCATCAAATCTGTCTCCTTTTGAGAGTGAAAAGGTGAACTATTAGTAACTCCAGGACAAAAGCAGGCACGAGCTAGGCCTGTCCCGGGCAAGCCGGGCTGAATGCCTGCCTGGTTCCACAGCAGCATCTGCACAAGGTGTTCGCTCTCTCCCCCTTGATGCGCTCTCTTCATTTACTTCCCAAAGGCCACAAGCTCCTGATTTTTCTCCCTCTTCCAAGCCCCTCGTGCCCCTCCTTTCATGGTTCCTCCTTTTTTCCCAAACTTCTCATGTTGAAGCATCCAGGGCTCGGTCCTTGTCTCGTTTTCTTTTTTTCTTCACACTTGTGACTTTAAACATAATCTATATGTCAATAAGATGGTTTAAAAAATATGTCCACAAATCCTTGCTGACTGGTTCTAGTGAATAGATGATGGCAGAAGTCATGGGATGTCCTCTCCAAGATTAGGTTATAAAAAGACTGCGGTTTCCATTTCAGGTAAGTCCTCACTCTCTTGGGTCACTCATCCTGGGGTAAACCAAGAGCCATGTGTGGATCTGAGGCCTGTCAACAGCCATGTGAGTGGGCACAGACGTGGGTCTTCCCAGGCCTTCCAGCAGCAGTGTGAGTGAACTTGGAAGATGATCCTTCCCCAAGCCAGCCTTCAAATGAGACTGCATCCCCTTCCAGCACCTTGACTGTAGCCTCTAAGCCAGAACCACCCACCGAAGTGGCTCTCAGATTCCCAACCCACAGAAATAGTAGGGTAATAAATGATTCTTGTTATGAGCTGCTAAGTCTTGGGGTAATTTGTTGCCCAGCTATAGATAAGGAATATAGTCGACTCCCGTATGCAACTGTCTCCCCATGATTTCCTTCCCATGTCTAACAGCATCTCAAGCCCAGTATGTTCAAAACTGAACCGTCCATCTCGCAGCTCCAGAACCTGCTCCACTCAAGCCTTTCTTATCTCAGTTGAAGGCAGCTACACCCTTCTGGGCCAAGGAATTTCAGTCTTCCCTGGTCTCTCCATTTCTCTAAAATTCCCACCTCCAATCTGGCTGGTTGGTCTCACCCTCAACGTTTATTCAGAATCTAGTCACCTCTTCCTTCTGAGACTGCAGGTTCTCTAGTCTAAGCCACCACTGTCTCTTGCCTGGATTTTCTGCAGTCATCTTCTGAAAATTCTCCCTCTTCCTCCTTCGCATAGCCCCTGAGTCCTAGTCTGTTTTCAGCAAAGCAGCCCGAGTGAGCCTTTTAAAGCATAAACGAGATCATATTACTACTTCGCTGCCATCCGTCTATGGCTTCCCAGCTCACTTAGTAGGAAAGACAAACCAAAGTCCTGCTCAGGGCCCACAAGGCTCTGTCTGAGCTGGCACCTGCTGCCTGCCAACCTCGTCCCTGTCCTCTTGCCTCACTCTCTCCCTCCTGCCCTGCTGCTGGCCCGCCTGCTCTTCCCCCAATGTGCCGGGCATGCTCCTGGCCCTGGGCCTCTGCTCTTGCTGTTTCCTCCTCCAGGAATGCTCTTCCTCTGCATGTCTGCTTGGGTAACTCCATACTTTTGCTCAAATATCCCTTTTGCAACGAGGTCTGCACAGTCCACTCTATTAATTTTGCAACTGACCCCTCTCTTGCCATGAGTTGCCAATTCCCTGTATGCAGCTCTACTTTTTCTCCCCACAGCACATATTAGATCATTTATTATGTTTCTCATCTATTTTCTATCTCCCCTTGCTACAATATAAGCTTCATAAGAGCACGATTCTTTTTCTATTTTATCCCAAGTGCCTAGAATAGTGCCTGACATATAGAGGTGCCTAGCAAATATTTGTTGAACAAATGAATGAACAGTTACATGACCAGCACCATCATCTTGTGGCAGGAACACTGAGGCCAAGAACTCAAGAGGAAATAAAAATTTTAATGGATCCTCATACCAGTCCAAATGGCAAACATTGGTTCACACACTGCCATGAGCCTTTTTATCTGCTGAACTTGGGTCACCAGTTTGGTGATCTTGGGCAGCTGGGTAAGTGCTGTGCTTCAACTGCCTGGCCAAAACTCAGCAGTCACCACCTTGTGGTACTGAAGCAGCCTAGGGCTCAGTCCTTGCTGTCCTTTTCTTTTTTCTCCACACTCACACCCTTGGTGATCAAACTAAGTCTCCTGGTTTTAAATATAATCTATATGTCAATGTGATGGTTTTAAAAATATGCCCCCAAATTCTTTTGGTCTTTTCTTCCCTCAAGAGGTAAAGCATAATTTTCCTCCTCTTGCGTATGGGCCAAACTTGTTGACTTGCTCCTCAGAATAGACTGTGGCAGAAGTGCTGGGGTCTTATTTCCTACCTCACAGGATTTTTGTGAGAACTAAATGGATTATTGCAGGTACAGGGTTTAGTGCAGTGCCTGGCACAAGGTAAGAACAAACTGTTATATTTGTAATATTCAGCAGGCTCACTCTCTGGGAGAGCCCTAAAATTTCTCTTTCCAAATGGCTGCTTTGGACAGGTTTTGGTGAGGAAATTTCCCCAAAGCATAGGAAATAAATAGGTGTCTCGTATTTTAATCAACAGGAACAGGCAATCTAAATTCTTCAAAATCAGGTTGGTTGAGGGTTTAGCCTTTGTAAAATGAGAAAGGCAGGTCACGTCAACATGTGGATGAGAGCACCAAGGAAATCTACATGGAATTCACATTTTCAGCCTAAAAATAAATAAAGCCATTTATTTAGATTCATAGAAAATGTGAGAAATGCACTCATGTAACTTTCATTTTTAAAAATAATGTTGAGATTATGTCTATTTTATTCCAAAACATGATTTTTGACAAAGAAATAAGAACTTTTGTGAAGCAAAGTGAATGTTGTTAAATATTGGCAAATGTTGGTAAACATATCAAATGAAGGCCTTCAACTTGGAAGCTCCTTCACATATTAGATGATTTATAACACATTAAGTCCATAAGAGGAGGCAGCTGGGCCAGCTTCCCAGACAGGTGACCTGTGCAGTCCCACAGGTCCCCAGGCTCAGAGGCCCCTGTGCTTGGTTTAATGTTCTGCTCTTGCTGTATTCAAATTGCTATTACTTTTTGAATAAACGGCCCAGTCTTGAAAATTCTGTAGCCAGTCTTGGGGGTAGTTATTAGCAATTGTGAATGGCTATTGCTTCAAGGGTAAAAGGATATTTCAAAACCATTTGGGCAAGTTATGAAATACTTCTTTGTGGCTCATTACTATTTATAGGAAAATGCAACCAAAAACATTTCCCCTTGGCTATGAAGGCAAAGGGTGTGTGTTGTTCTTGTCAATGGATTGTGGAGGCTCTTCTAGATTTTCTCTCACTGAAGCCAATCACATAGACCTGAAAATAACCACGTGGCTTCTAATTCCACAAAACTTTTAAAATCAGATATTTAATGCTGTAAAAACACAGTAAAAATTTTTTAAAATAGTTCCTCATTACACATATTGGAATACGGTTCCAAGCACATCCAGCAAACATGTAGTAGGAGATTCTACTCCAAACTGAAACTAGATAAATTGGATAAATTTCCTAAACACCCAGGAGTTTTGCTCTTTGAATTAAAAACAACACACAAACCAAACTCAAGAGTCAGTCATCATTCCTTCCCTTTGTCCATCAAGACTGACAGATTTTAGACTTTCTTAGTACACTGTAAAGTCTTTGAGAACTTGGACTCTGATTCACACCTCAGGGTATGGCGGAACAGACCCTCAACCCATGCCAGCAGTGATCAGCTAATAAATGACTGATGATTAAATTCTAGGCTGGTGGAGGAGATTGAAATTTCTCCTCCTCTCTTCTCTTTTAGTGATGCAGGTGGGGTCTCAGAACGCTTTCTGGAAAGCACATCAGAAACCGACTCCGCTTAAATGCTTATCGCATGTGCCAGCTCTGTCTGAACTCTGCACATGTCGTAATTCTTTTAATCCTCACCCCAATCCATCCTGTGAGGAAGGTACTATTTTTCTGCCCATTTTACAGATAAGGAAACAAAGGCATATAGAGCTTCAGTCACGGTTAGTAAATGGTGGAGCTGAGATTCAACCTGGCACTGTGGTTCCAGAATATATGCTTTGATCCACTACTCTGGGCCCATGTCCCCGAGCATGGGGAAAAGCTGGCCACAGGAAGAGGGAATGTAGCCTCCTACGTGGCCAGAACAGGACAGGCAGAGGCACAGAGGCCAGAAGGAGCAAGGTTCATTTGAGGAGTGAAGGTGGCTCCTAGGGCTGGGCCATGGAGAGTGTGTGGACCTCTAATATATCTTCTTAGACAGGGCTGTCACCCCAGTTCTCTGTCAGGAAGTGAAAGAGAAGGATTTCTGAGATCCTCATCCTCTCTAAGTGGTGGTATGGATGAATGGTCAATTCCTGGCCACTAATAGTGTCCTGCGTCCATGGGAAGCCAAGTGGCCAGGCCTGGCGAGGTCTCTAGCTGAGGAGGCCGTGTGCCTCTAGAGTGGCCCCAGTGCCCCACAGTGCTAAGTAGTGGCTGGAAACTAACCGCCCATCTCAACACTGTGGTTTCTTCCCTAACCAATCTTTTCCATTCATCCTGACTTCAGGTGAGCAAGAGGAGCCTTTTTGACGAGGGATTCAGGGAGTTGGGAAGACAAGTGAGAGGTGGTTCAGGCCACACCCCTGCGGTGAGCTCTGTGTCCCTTTCGAGGGACTCGGGTAGAGCCTGTGACAAGTCTTCCTCCCGAGCCGAGGGCAGGATTTCCCCAGCTGCTGTTTGTGTCTCCCTGGGGCTTTCTCAGGTCTCTGAAAACAACACATCCCTGGCTGGGATATGGCGGGTGGGGGTATAAGAGGGGTTTTGAATTCTTTGAAATCTCTAAGCATCTAAGAAAATAATTGTGGTGGGTAGGTGTGAGAAGCTGTTTAAAATGTGGCAGATTTCCCCCTAAAGCTTAAAATAGAAATTTTCATGGGACGTTAAACAAAAATATAAAAATATGTAAATGTTCTTCTTTCACAAAATAGAAATAACGTTACAGGCAACGTGCCCTTTCCCTCTTCCCCTACAGCCAGCATGGTCCTTGCACACTTTGGTCCTTCCCAGGCCCTGGGCTCATCCTGCACTGACTGGCCCTGCCTGGGACCTCAGCACTTTCCCCAGGGGACCTCATGGTTTCTCTGATGAACCCCACACACCTAATGTATTTATCCTCCCCCTTTTTTTAACCAGGGTGGGATTTTTGGACGGCTGTCACACACTGCTTGGGACTGTTTCTTCCTGAAAAATACCCATGGGAGACAGGGCTGGAGTGCCACCGCTCCCCGCTCCCCGGAAGGATCTGGGCAGCGCGCAGCAGGTGCTGCACTTGGGGAAATGGGAGGCGTGTGTGAGTCTTGTCCTGCCACGTCCTCTCCTGGGATGTGGGGAGGTGCTCCACCTCTCTGAGCTTTACTGTCCTCATCTGTAATGTGGGTTGTGAGGATGAATGAGCCCCCGGCGTGACGTGGCTGGAAGGGGCTCAGTTAGGAAAGAGCCCGCATTGGTGGGGGCGTCCCTGCCCCTGGGCCTGACCCCCAGCGCGGTCTAGTGACCTCTCTGTGTTTTGCTGTGGAAATGAAAGGGCCCCGAAGCTGGCCCGCACAGCTCATCTTGGCAAGGTGAACCCTGCCCAGGCTCCGCGGTGACCTTCTGCCATACGGCTACGGCCCTGGGGCTTCCTGCCGGAGCCTGGGTTTGCAGGGAGGGCTCACACGGCCTGGCCCAGGGTCCTCGGGGCCACTGTGTCCCTTGCGCACCAAGCACATCCTCTTGCACCCGAAGCCAGCAGGCAGCTGTCCCGCGCCTCCTGCTGCTGTTCCACAATTGCGACGGTACCTTGGAAACCCCGCACCAGCCTGGCCTCACTGTGAGGAGAGGCGACTTTTCATTTCCTTTAGGCTTCCCGACCCTCAGGAAGGAAGACCCCGGGGAGAGGCACGTGGGCAGGGAGGTGACCAGGGAGGGCTGCTGCCCGCTGGCGGCTTCCCCACTCTGCTGTCCCCACAAGGGGGATCCTCACATGCTCACAGGACCCCTGCCCCTGGGGGAGGTAAAGCAGCTACCTAACTACTGGGGACCCTTGGTCTCAATTCTTGTTTCATTAACATAAGGAAAATTGTAAGGGGGGAGGGGGCAAGTGGTGGGGGAAGGTGGGGCCACCTGGTCTCCTCCTCCCTGACCCCTGCCCAGCGCAGATCCAGGCAGCAACCTGGGAGAGCGCAAACTTTCCCTGGGTCCAGGTAATAACCCTGAGCTCCCAGAAAAGAGGAATTTATCTGAGCCCCATCAGTGACCTGCAATTAATTACCTGGAAAGTTTTAAAGATCTGCTGGGTGGGAACACCTGTTTCAGAGAATTGCGATGTGTTAGATTGGATATGTATCCAGAACACAGATAAATCGTACATACACTTAAATATGCTCGTGTGTATGTTTTAGGGACTAGGAGAGAAATCAAGGGGAGGCGTTGCAACTGCATATATAGTTGTTCGACAGGCAAGAAAATTAACATTGTTTTTCTGTGGACTCATCCTTCCCTAATATAATGCAAATACTGAAGAAGTGTAATTGCAGAACTTCCTAAAGAGAAAAATGACACAGGCAATGTTAACTCAATTATCAAGTTTCTGAATTTCTGATTTCACATTTATTGCTGTGAACACATGCACTTTTTATCAAACCAAAAGGTCAAGTTCACCTAGGGCTTCTTTGTAAACGATGGATTTCCTACATGCTCTCGTCCTAGCGTTCTACCCACTACTCATGCGATGTGTGATGTCGTTGCAGGAATTCAGCCTCTCTTGTCAAATGGAGGTGGAGGGAGGGCTGGGGCCGAGCAGTCCTAGCCTTACAGCCTGGAAATGCCGTGGACATGGGGCAGGCCCAGGCCTGGTTCCAGGGTACCTTGCACTGATTTTGGGCGCTTGTCAGGGTCTTGGAAAGAAACTGAGTTTTAGCAGAGAGGAAGGCGGCGACAGTCTGCAACTCACCTCTGCTTGGCGATGACCAGCCAGTTCCTGAAGAGGAAGAGGTGCCTCTCGGTGGCTTTGGGGCCCTGGGTCAGCACCACGGGGCTCTGGAGGACAGGCTCGGCATGCTCCTGGGGCAGGTCCAGCTGCAGGGACAGCTGCTCCAAGGTCTCCGCAGATGCCAGGCTCTTCCTGGGGTGGGAGAGAGCAGAAATCAGTGCCCAAGAGAAGGGTGGCCCATACAGAGCCAGCCGTGATGGCCCATGGTGATGTCTCCAAATGGCACAGCACCGCTAGCCTGGCAAAACTGGGAGGGAATTATCAGGGGAAACAGCCCAGAGGCTGAGCTGCAGACTGGTTTTTTAAAATATGAACTTCAAAACAATGGATTTATGATAAATTGCAGCAAACCACGTCAATTTGTCAAATTGCTGGCCCAGCTTCAGGGACTAGCTAATTGTCACTTGCAATGTCAGTGTCAGGGGTTTCTGTGAGAATTTTAACCTAAGGCACTACTTTCCAAACTTTGTCATACCATAGCACACACAGAAAATGATAATAGTTCTATTACTGTAGCCTCACTGGGACTCCTTTGTGGCACATGGGTTGGGAAGCACTGACTGACTTCATTAGCAGACGTTGTCCCTAAAGGTTGAAAGGTTGGGTTTAGCCTGCTACGGAATCTAAACAGATGACTCTAACGGATGGTTTTCTTCCATAGAGCGATTTAGCAGCAGGGCAGAGTAATGTCACCTGTGGGACTCAGGCAGCCATAACTCAATTGACTCCAGTATGTTACTTGTGCTTCCTACAATGCTAGAACTGCCCTGTGCCCACTCTTGGTCATTTACCCTGTGTCCAGTGGGGATGTGGGCTTAGGCCATGGGGAGGCCTGCCCCTGGCCTGCTGCTCTGGACACTTAAACTGCTCACAGCCACCCCTGTCCATTCTAAAGACAGCAATAGTAGCTCTTGGAGGCAAATCTTTTATACACGGGAACTTGTGTTTCATTAGGGTGTGATATTTGAGTGAAGCTGTGTTGGGGCTTAAGGCACATTTCTGTTATTTAAAAAGCAACCATTAAAAATTGCAATACTCTGGCCGGGCGCGGTGGCTCACGCCTGTAATCCTAGCACTCTGGGAGGCTGAGGCGGGTGGATAGCTCAAGGTCAGGAGTTCAAGACCAGCCTGAGTAAGAGCGAGACCCTATCTCTACTATAAAAAATAGAAAGAAATTAATTGGACAACTAAAAATATATGTAAAAAAAAATTAGCCGGGCATGGTGGCACATGCCTGTAGTCCCAGCTACTCGGCAGGCTGAGGCAGAAGGATTGCTTGAGCCCAGGAGTTTGAGGTTGCTGTGAGCTAGGCTGATGCCACGGCACTCTACAGCCCGGGCAACAGAGTGAGACTCTGTCTCAAAAAAAAAAAAAAAAAAAAAAATTGCAATACTCAGTATTTTCCCCAAATCAGTTATGTGGCGCGAGTCTTTGGCCTCCCACCCTGCCGACTGGTGCCTGCTCTGGAGCATGACTCTGGTTCTGCCCTTTCCACCCACCAGACACCTCCCACCGCTGCAGCCTGGCTTCTCGCCACGCAGGGCCTGTGAGAGAGGCAGCACGGAAGGAAAGCCTGGGCGGTGAGAAGTGGGTGTGCTTCCCCCTTGCCGATGGCCAGTTAACTAAGGAGGACACAGAAACCAGGACTCAAACCTTAAGGCATGGGAACTAGAGCTCCCTGCTCTGTTTTTAAATGTCTTCTGCTTTTCTTTGAATTTATTTGGAAAGATGCCTGGTTATTTCCGTACATCTGAGGGATAAATAACTCACTAGTGTGGAGCAAAGCTGTCTATCTGGTTACACCCAACACAGCCTGCTCACTGAGGGCTCAGAGTCCCAGGCAGGTAAGAGAACGGGTGCGGTGAGTGATGGGGAGGGGTTAGGACTGTGGAAAATGGTCCAAGTCCACAGGGACAGCCATATGGGAACGTGGGCCCAGTGTTACTGCCAATTATTTAAAAAGCCAGCAGGCCATAATTCTATGAAACGTCAACTCATGCTGAGCATTTATTTAAACACAGTCGGGGGCAACACTGTGACCACCCTCCCGTTCACCCCAGCTGCCTGCAGACTTGCAGCATATGAAAACATTCAGCTGGTGCAGAGCCTCTGCCGAATATTTCTAACAAGATGGTATAAGCCACACTGAGAATAACAAATCTGTATCTGTCAGATAATTATTCATTTGAGCTTTAAAAATATGCACATGAGGATAATAAGCCACATCCAGTGAAATGAATAGGTGAAGTCTCTTTCCTGAGTATTTGCTCTGCCAAGTGCTTGTGTCCATGTTGACCTGGGTCTGGCCACGATTTTTCTTTTCTTCCTCCTCTCCTTTCACTGCTACCCACCCAACCCCCCGCTCTTTTGTGCCTTTCTCTGAGACCCCAGGAAAACTGTGCACTTACTCATGCTTTATATTTCTGACACACACAGAGACCTAAAGACTGAGTGATGTCACGAAAGAAAAGAAAGCCCCGCCTATGAACTATCTTTCACAACAAAGCCGCCTGGGCGCTCTCACCCTGGGGGAAATTTTTACAACACCGAAATAGGAAACAAGTGACGTAGCAAATACCTGGTGAACGGAAACGACTTTAGCCTTTGCCTTTCCACGTGGTGATGAATTTCCAGCCCAGTGGGGCCTGCTGGTGGCTTGTCACAGTGAAAGTGCTGCCCTGCCAAGCTCTATTGGGACCGGATCTTCTCCCCAGAACTTTACAGGGGAAATGATGTGGTTTATTGAGGCCCCTCTGAACTCACCTCCTGGCCTGGATGGGCTCAGGGAGCGTGCTGGAGAGGGGACAAGGGAAGAGCGGGAGCAGGTGTGCCACGGCAGTGGGTGGCGAGGCCTACTGGGTGAGTATGCCCGGCTGTGTGCCCCTGTGACCTGAGCTCCCAGCCTCTGACTGCGGGGTTGGCATAAAGGAATGAGGGCGATTCAGTGTCAGTGAAACCGATCTCAGCCGTAGGAAGCCTGAGCAGGAAACTCTCCTTTCCTGGGAGTCTGGGGTTTGGAGGCAGCACAGATGTGGGTCCTCTGTTCCACGCGGCCTGGATGTGCCCACATTTGGAGGCCCTCTGCGTGAAGTTGTGGTGCACACAGCTTGTCTACAGGCAAGCCTGGTTGTCAACACTAGGCTTCCATAGCACCTGACCCCTGCTCATTCCCCTTTTCTTACTGTTTATTTTCAAACTGGACCCTACCCTTTGGCACGAGTTGCTACCATCTATTGACCACCAGGTTAAACTCCTGACTTGCATTCTTTGTCAGTCCTTACAACCCTCCTATTCGATGAGGCCCATTTCGTAGATGAGAAACGGAGGTTCAGTAAGGTCAAGCAATCTGCAGACCACATGGCTCCCAACATCAGGGCTGTGAGTTGGAGTCAGGTCTGTTTCACGTCAAGGATTTTCCTTCTCCGCACGTCCAAACTCTACTTCCTGAATGCTTCTTATTTACTTCTTTTCCATCTGCTGGAGTTCCATGCTCTTGTGGCATGTTGCTGTGTGACTTCAAGAGTCTCTGATGTTATTCTTGCCTTGGACCTTAGCTCCCCCTCCATCCTCCACGTAACTGCCTGAGGAATTTTCTAAAACGTATGTGCTTAAACCTCTCCTGGGCATCGAAGGCCGCAGGGCTCCTGTCACCCTGGAGTCTGGTGGCGCTCTGTGTGCTCAGCCCCCGGCCCCTTCTGCTGCTTGCCGAGATGAGACGCCCTCCGTGTTTCCACCCAGGGGTCGCTTGCAGCCTGGAGTGGGTGTCTCTCTGCAAGCCTCTGTCCCTCGCTGTCCTGTGTGTCTGTCTTCTCTACTGTAACACACACGGAGTCTCAGTCCCACGGCACAGCCCCTGGGTGTGGACGTGCACAGAGAGCGAGCCTTCAAAGACGTGTAGGACTACAGCTGACTTTGCGTGCCCCTGGCTTAACCGGCTTTCCACTGAGGTCATTCGGACTTGTTCTGTACTGTCCTTATGGACTGCAGTATGGTGGCAAAGCTGTGGGGTGATGGGAAAAAGCAGAGCGTGGTGGAACCAGGTGAGGTGGGGTGGGGCTCGGCTGTGCGGCCCCCACCCCGGTGCAGACACCACGTGCGGAGGGAGGCCCCAGTGGCTCCAGAGCGGCCTGGCCCGAGCATTCCTACGCGGCCTCTGATGCCAGCAGAGTCTTCCCAAGGTCAGCACGCCCTTCAGTGATAAAAACAAGCACTGCCGAGCACCTGCTCCACCGGCCAGCACTCTGGGAGGACCTGATGCCACAAAGCAGATGCTCTTAACTTTCCCCTGGAATTATATGGAGGGTCTTTTTCTTTTCTTTTCCTTTCTGAGGTTGTATAATGAACAAATAGAAGTAAAAAATATTTACAATACCTTATAACAAATGACAGACACTATTTATTCTCTCTCTATTGGGTGTCTGTTTTTTTTTCTGTTGAGATTTTGTTCTTGAGTTGTAGTAAAATGCCATTTTCCCCCTGTGATGCTATCGTTAGTTCTCCAATATTTTCTCTAATAATAATAATATGTGGTTTTTCAGAAGTTTTAGAATTCAAAGCACTTACGCCCTCATCATCTCACTTGATTTTAATTCTCATGTCCCTGGAGAGAGAGGGCAGGAATCCTCAACCCCTATTTATTTACAGGTGGGGGACTGGAAGCTCAGAGGCAGGTGGCGGACAGGATGGATGACTGGAGGGGGAGGATGTACGTCAGGTCTCCAGGTGCTAATCTTGCCTGCTGTGTATGTCAACACGAGTTCTTTTCAGTTATACATGTTGATTTTGTTGATCTCTTCGTAGACCATCAGCTAGAGGGCATCTGACCCCTCCCAGCACATCTCTGGGTAAAAGGGACTTGAGTGGCTCTGAAGAGAAACCAGGCAGGGGGCAGAGGCAGGGAGTATAGCTCAGGTGTGTCTGTGGCCATAGCTGTAGGCGCCGTATGAGGATTTCTCAACAGAAATCTGAGGATGGCTTTAAGGGGGAAGCGTTTGCTTTTTTTAAAGATAGATTCTCAGACGGCTCCATGTCCCCCAAAATGTCTAAGGTTCACTATTTTGTAGAAATTCCATGAAAATATGAATAACATACTACATCCAAACTGGAGGTGTCCTTTATATCCATAGTTTGTTGTCAAGTTGTGCTCATGAAGTCAAACAGCATCCCCTGCTGCCCTTCACACCTGCCATGGCCTTAGGACGCTGCTGTCCCCCACTGGAACGGCCCTCACCGAGCATGGCAAACTCCCATCTAGCAGAACCAACTCCAATCTCACCTCCTGGGGAGCCTTCTGCCTCTAGGATTCCTCTGAGACCTGCTCTGCCTCTAACACCTGTCACCTTGTCCCATGGCAACTTGTCCACCTTTCTATGTTATTGTGTTCATTTTTACATCCCCAGCACTGATCTCTGTGCCAGGGACACAGAAGGCATTCTGCAGACCTCTGTTTGCTGAACGTTCTGGAAACCAGGCTATGAAGAGCAGTTTTGAAGCCAAATCTGAGCTAAATGGGGCCAGGATTTAAAGATGTGGTTAGTCTGAGTCACACAGACTCTTTAATGTCATTGATGACTATCACTGGTATTTGGATGGTGTGGTCTCTGTGACAAGCAGGGCAGAACATTCAGTGGCTTATTAAGCACCTAATGTGTGCAAAGCTCTGTACTGGGTCTGTGGGTAGGGGAGAGTTTCAAAGAGGATGAAGACTCTGCCCCTCCCTCCAGGAGATGCTTACATTCTATGGACTGGGTCAAGTGCATATAAAACTTAAGGTCTTGAGCCTTGGTCCCACCACCAGACCAGCCAGCTGGGGTCTGAAGTGTTTGGGATTTGGACGCTCTCACAGGTACACTTCATATTCTCATACTAAACATCTGGTAACAAAGATCAGTTGAGATAATCAGTTTCTTTTGATATGTCTTTGGAAGGAGAACAATTGGACAGAATGAGTCAGGTCATTGGCGGACTACAGACAGTAGCACTTGGCTGCGCTCCATCAGTCTGGGCCCTGATACAGAGGGAAAGGTGTGACATGCACCTGCGTGCAGGAAGTCAGACACACTGTCATTGTACCGAGTGTCTTGAATATATCACTTACAACGGCAGCATCTTTACTCAACACTCAACAATCATTTGACTCTTCCATAAACTGGGTTCCCATTCACGATATTTCTCATTCTTCCCTAATATGGATGTTAGCTTAGGGTAGATCGTTACTGTCCACATATACTTTGACGTATTTATTTGTAGTGGCCCTCCGGGTGTGGACTGTACTGAGTGTCTGCACCTGTGAGGACAGGGCCCTTCACTGTGGGGCCTGAATTGAGTGTCTGCACCAGGGAGGACCAGGGCCTTCAGGGTGGGGCCTCTACTGATTGTCTGCACGAAGTGTTTTAACCACTAAAAATGATTGTTAAAATCATGGTATGTATCTTGT
>CAUYRT010030006.1:0-27250 GCA_963574885.1 Lepilemur ruficaudatus
TTTTTAGTTGGCCAATTAATTTCTTTCATTTATAGTAGAGACAGGGTCTCGCTCTTGCTCAGGCTGGTCTCGAACTGCCGACCTTGAGCTATCCACCCGCCTCGGCCTCCCAGAGTGCTAGGATTACAGGCGTGAGCCACCGCGCCCGGCAGGTGAGGGTTTTAATGGAGAGGAAGGAAGGGGTTGGGTCAAAGTTGCTCAGAACAAAATTGTGGCTTAGAAGCCTCCTGAAGAATGGGAATTATTTAATAGGTTTTTCAGGTAGAGTCTGAGAATGTTTGGGAAGATAACTAAGGCTCTAGTTTGCAAACAATGGATGGGGGAGGAGGATGGAAACACCAGGGGTGGTGGTGGAGGCTGAAGGCAACTCAAGCATTTGAAAGAAGGGCAGTTAATGAAAGGGCCAATCACCTACCAGGGTTCCAATCGATGGCATTGTCAATCGGCCCTGACATCTGATATTTGTCTGAGTAACGCTCCACATCTGAGGGGTCAGAGGTCAAGAGTCAAAGTTTTATCCCTTCCGAGCCCTGGAACAGGGCTGTTTCTGAGGTCCAGCCCTCTTAATTATCAGGAATTATCTGTCTCCTCACCCCAAACCCACAGCCCAGGGTGTCAGCTTAAGTGAGGACCTCATCACTCTTCTTTTTTTATTTTTGGAGACAGGGTCTTGTTCTGTTGCCCAGGCTAGAGTGCAGTGGCATCATCATCATTACACCTTCAAACCCATGGGCTCTAGCGATCCTCCCACCTCAGCCTCCCGAGTAACCCTCATCATTCTTCTAACCTACCCTCTTGCCACCCAAAACTATGATGATACTTTTTCTCTTTTATCTCAAAGGCATAGCCATACTGAGTAGTGTGATGCAGTGGAAAGTATACCAGGGAACAAGAAAATAGAGTTTAAAAAAAAAAAAAAAAGAAAAGAAAAAAAAGAAAATGGAGTTTTAGGCTTCTCTTTACTCTTTGTTAACAGGTTAACTTAGGTCTTTTATCTCTCTGAGCCTCAGCTTCCAGGGCTTTAGTAGGAAGGCACCAATTGTCAATATACTCAAATACTGTACTTCCGCACTAGTTGGTAAATGTCCACTGTCCCAAGCTTCCCAAAAGTGTTCCCTTCCTCCAGTCCCTCCTGGTCTCCCCAACTTCCCCATGACCCACTAACCAAAGATTTAATACTTTACTTCTCAGAGACCAGGTACCAGCCCCCTCCTGATGGGTTGGTGCTCCAGATTTGAAAAATTTTTAATACATCCTCCCATTTATATCTGTGAAATGAGATCTTAATACTTAACCTCCCACTGTCCCAAGACTATTGTGAGACTCAAAACAAATCATGAATACTGTAATGCATTTCAGATGCAGGAGTCATTATCATCACCCCCCAATTACTGCACTTCCTGGGCCTCTCTGGCCCCCAGTAGTGCTGAGCACAGAGCACTGCCCACGGGAGGCAGTCAGAACATGATGCCAGCATTCCAACTGACCTCTTTTGGGGACAGCTGGCCGGACGAAGTAGGGGAGCTGCCTCATGGCTCCTCGTAGCTCCTGCTTCAGTGCTAGGACATATTCCCCTTCCTCTCCTGAGGGCAGAGGCACTGGGCGGAATTCCAAGGGCTAAAGAGGAAGGAGCAGTGGTCACTTCAGGGAAAAACACTGAGTACAAATCTGGGAGGGCCTCTCCTCCCAAATTAATCCAATGCTCCCACTAAGCAGAGGGTCAAAATGAGAATTGGGGAAGCAACATAGCATTTTGAAAGTTGGGAACCTGGGAATGTGAGAAGTAAGGGTAACACACTTCTTTGCCTGGAAAACATCCCTGTGAGTTGGGAGTACAGAGACAGGGAGGGGCAAGACGAAGATGGTTTTATGATGGTTCAGAAGAAATCCAGGATCATAAACAGTCATCAAGGGGTACATGGAAATCTTTGGAAGGGAGGGGAGACACTCACAGGGAAGAGTGGAGAAGGCTGCAGGGTGGGTGGGGGCAAAGTATCCCCCTTCCCAATGCCCACGGCTTCCATGTTGAAGGTCAACTGGCCCCGGCCACGACCCCGGCCCCCACCCCGGCTGGCCATGGTGGACAGCGAGTGGGTATTTAGAGATTCAGCAAGTAAAACCTGATAAAGACAAGAACAAAGAGAAAAAGAAGTACAGTTGAATGAACAGGAAACCAAGAAGTACAAGACACTAAATTTTCTCTCCCTGGGACTTGAAAAGCCAATATCATCCAACTAATTTTGACTGATAAGGCATAATACCAGACAGGGAATTTCTTTTTCTCTTTTTTTTTAGACAGAGTCTCACTCTGTTGCCTGGGTAGAGTGCTGTGGCGTCATTATAGCTCACTGCAACCTCAAACTCCTGGGCTTAAGCAATTCTCCTGCCTCAGTCTCCCAGTAGCTGGGACTACAGGCATGTGCCACCAGGCCTCGCTAATTTTTTCTATTTTTGGTGGAGATGGGGTCTCATTCTTGCTCAGACTTGTCTTGTACTCTTGACCTCCAGTGATCTCCCGCCTCTGCCTCCTGGAGTGCTAGCATAGAGGCATGAGCCACTGCACCCAGGGAATTTCCACTGCAGTCAGGGAATTTCTGAAAATATAAATGTGGATGAGACATGTTTCCAACAGGACAGATAATTGCAATATAGTGTAATTGCAGCACAGAAGAGAAAGTGATTAGATCCTTGGATTAAACTTTTTTATATCCCTAAGATAATCTGATGGTTATCACTATCTACATTTCTACATATTAATATACTCTTTGAATTCTTTCTCTCCCTAGCTTTCCAAACCCAATCAGGCTCCAGTTCAATCCAATGAAATGTGTTTCAGCAAAACATTTATTAATATTAAGCATCTAACAAGAAAAAGGTAGTATGCTGGGTACTGTGGGAGTACAAGGATGAGTCACCAGTTTCATTGTCAACCAGGGGAAAAGAGACATTACAATCAAATTGTTCTTTTAAAATGGCACTTGGAAGCACAAAATTTTAGAATTAAGAGGACTCTTAGAGATCATCTAGTACAAACTGCCTCCCAGTGCAGGACTCCCCTCTGTAAATTGTTAGTTATATAGCTTATAGTGGCATTTTCCTAAAGACAAGGTGTCCATTCTCCCCCAAGACAGCCGATTGTACTGTGATCAACTCTGATGAATAGAAAGTTTCTCCTTCCATTGAACTGAATTCTGCCTTGTGTCATCAATCCTGCCAGTCAGAGGCAGCTAGGATGGGGGATAAAATCAACAAATGAAAATGAAACTTGAAAGAAATGAAATTCCAGTAGCAATGAGCACACCTACCACCCAGATCTTGGTTTCTAATACCATTTTCCAATAAAAGGAACCAGGGCTCCTTAGAGAAATGGTTGATTCTAAGACAGGGTAGGAAATATACAAGATGAGCCTGGAGCATGTTGAGTCACCAGAAAACAAGAAAGTGCTCCAAACAACAACAACCACACTCACATATTGATGGGACTATGTCAAAGGGCATGAGAGCCAATTGAAAGAGCTCCCAATGTCCACAACTGGAATAATTTGAGCAAAAAAATAAAGTAGTATTGAATTATAACATGACAGTATGAGATAAATATTCACGAATCCATAGTGATATAAATAAATGACTGAATTAATACATGGGGAAGAAAAGACATGTCACTCATGCAGAATTCCAAATAAATTATGTAGATACTCTAAAAGTACAGGAGCATAACTATCCACTCCTTAAGTGTGGACCATATAAAGAATTTTGTCCAATACAATTTTGGAAGTCAGAGAGGGCGATTTACAATAGAGAGACTGGAGAAACACTACTGCAACCAGGTGACCAAGGTCAACATCAACAGTCATAAATTATGTTGATAGTATGTGCGCTTAATATTATATGATGAAATGGTACTTTACCTCTGTGATCATCCTCCCCAAAACACATAACCACGGTCTAATAATGAGAAAATTATCAGACAAATTCCAACAGAGGGGTATCCAACAATACACCTCACTCCTCAAAACTGTCAAGGTCATCAAAAACAGGAAAGTCTGAGAAACTGTCGCATTTAAGAGGAACCTAAGGAAACATGACAACTAAATATAATGTGGTATCCTAGATACAGATATCCCAGGTACAGAAAAAGAGCATTAGGTAAAAATCAAAGAAATCTGAATCAAGTATGAACCTTACTTAATAATAATGTATCAGTATTAGTTCATTAATTATAACAAATCTACTATACTAATATACAAGGTTAATAATAGGGGAGGGTCAGATGCAGTGGCTCAGGCCTGTAATCCTAGCACCCTGGGAGGCTGAGGCGGGAGGATCACTCAAGGTCAGGAGTTCGAGACCAGCCCGTCTCTACTAAAAATAGAAATAAATTAATTGACCAACTAAAGATATATATAAAAAAAATTAGCCAGGCATGGTGGCACATGCCTGTAGTCCCAGCTATTCGGGAGGCTGAGGCAGGAGAATCGCTTGAGCCCAGGAGTTTGAGGTTGCTGTGAGCTAGGCTAACGCCACGGCACTCACTTTAGCCCGGGCAACAGAGCAAGACTCTGTCTCAAAAAAAAACTATGTAATGAATAAGGATGTCAATAATCCACTTATTTCAAGTAATGTTTGATAAAAATTAAACACAAAGGAATATGAAGCATCTCTTTTCATTCAATTTATTCAAACCCATATTAAGTCCCTACTATGTGCTAGGTACAGTGGTCACAAATACTGAATAAGACAGAATGCCTTAGTCTTAAGAAGCTATACTCTAGGGACAGGGAGAGAGAGGCAGGTACAGAGTGAAGTACCATATTAAAGGGCCCCACAAACAAAGGCCATGACCTCCCCTCCATGACTTTGTCCTTGACCTCTCATCCCCATGTGTTGGTCCTACATGTTCATTTCTTCTATTTTAAGTCCTGCTCATGGCCAGGAGTGGTAGTTTGCACCTGTAATCCCAGCATTTTGGGAGGCTATGGCAGGAGGATAACTTGATGCCAGGAATTCAAAATCAGCCTGAGCAACATAGCAAGACCCCATCTCTACAAAAAAAAAATTAAAAAATTAGCCAGGTGTGGTGGCACACACCTATAGGCCCAGCTACTGGAGAGGCTGAGGCAGGAGGATTACTTGAAGCCCAGAAGTTCAAGCCTACACTGAGCTATGATCACACCACTGCACCCCGGCCTGGGTGACAGAGCAAGACCCTAACTCTAAAAAAATAAAATAAGTCCTTCCTCACATTTATTTTTGGTAGGAGGCCCTGTGGTGAGCAGTGTGTGACTCTCCAGCTGAGACTCACTGTGACTCCATTACTCTTTGCCAGTGACCGATTCAAGGGCGGCTAAGACAACTCGGCTGATGAGCGCACAGGCATACTGGGAGCTGTGGGAAGGCAGCTCTCTCACGCAAGCTGAAGCCAGCATTGGTCTTCCCGTTTGAACAAGCACCCTGACAGCCGTCCCTAACCACCAGCAAATCCACCTTCAGCTGAAGACGACCCTACGGCCAGTAAAGCAGAAAGACAAAACAACCTAAGTATCGAATGAAATTAGTCAAGTTTCAATTTTCTCCCGCCTACCATTACGTTTAAAAAGCTCCTGACCGTGCCACCTGGTGTTTTCTCTTCTCTCACTGGTCAGGAAGCACCTACAAAGCAGGGACTAGGAGTTATATCTGTTTCATTTCCTCCTCTCGGAGCCTAGTACTTGGTCAACCACTGCAAGTTGAATATATTGAAAGAACAGGAAAACGATGAACAGAGTTACTAGTCTTCTGTTCTTACACTCAACCCAAAATATTTTAAGAAGCACAACAGGGAAAAAAAATTCTCCTAAATAAAGGCCTTCCTCATTAAAACAGATGAACACAGTCCCCTTTATTGATTCAAGCAGAAAACACACTTTACTGAGGAAAGGTTTCTGTCTTTTTCCCTCCATCATTTCCTGTGGTGCCAATGTAGAAAAGGTCCTGGCTCGTAGGGAAGGTAAACTTCTTGGGGCGGGACCCTGTAGGTGTGATGTAAAGTGCCAGGCATATGGCTGGCATTTGATGTTAAGCATCGTAGCAACAATCACAACAACAGAACCAGTGGGGCACACACAGGCTGGCGGTTACAACATGGAATGGTACTGGTTTCTATTCTCGGCACGTGTCACTGACTTACTGACAAGACAGTTAAACATAAAAAGTTCATTATCAGTAGTAACTGGGATAGAGTCCCTGGGACAACAAAAATAAGAAAGATCCAGCAGTAATCCCCCAAACCTCCTATTTCCCAACAGTTTCAATTTCCTGTTCCAAACCTTTTCTAAAACTATTACCAAAGTAAACTGATTTAAGTTGACTGCTAACTTCCTTTCCCTGATGTGAGGGCACCAAAGGACGGGCAGGAAGAGACACAAAGGACCCAATCATCCTCCCCTTCTCAAGGCTTCTTTGCATGCGTGCTGCGTGAGATAATTCATTATCTAAGATTAAGTTACTGGTTACGGTCACAGTCGCTGGCACACAGTAGGCACCTGATAAGTGTTTACTGAATGACCACAGGAAACTAGGAGAAAACATCTGAGTGCTGGACAGAGGAACAAAGCCTTGACTCTCCCAAGTTCACTGTTTTAGCCAACCTATTAACAACAATAATAGTGCATGTCATTAAAAAGCTGAAAAAGAGCTGGGTTTGGTAAGGCTGCTGTCACTCACTGCCCACTGAATGAATAAACCTATTCAGCTGCTCTGACCCCCATCCAGAAAACAAGGTAGTTATGGCCAATACAGACATGACTCCCAAATGACTTGTTATTAACCTCACTGGCTAACTGTGACCAGGTACCGGAGAAACCAGTTCAGCTGCAGGCTGCCCACAACATCATCTTGTTTAGGCTTCATCTATCCCAAGGTACTAGCTTTTCCGATCACCTTGAGGTCTGCTTTTCAAAGCCTGACAGCACCAGGGCAGGACATCCTCCATCAGTCCTCTTCCTTGTCCCTTCCCTGGGAGAACTTGCATGTCATGATAGCTGTAGAATCGGCCTGGAAAAGTTTGCTTCTTCCCCTCATTGCAATTACTCAGAGTGAAGCACTGGATTCACCTGCACCAAGGTTCATACCCACAAAGAACTCTCAAATATAACCAATCACAACTCCTCTCCCCCCACACCCCCACCCTGCTCCGGCCCTCCGTGAATATTTTGGCTTCATTAACTAGCCGGAGGAAAAAGAGTTTGCCAAAAGGCGAACTCATATTTCACACAGGTATCTCAGCCAAGACAGGAAGGAAACATCCAATCCATAGCCCAGCGTACAAATGCTCAGCACCGAAATGACTGAAAACCAACAGGACGCTTGTGGTTACACTTTAACTTAAATCCTTAGTTAAAGGAAAACTAAAGCAGATTAAGTTCAGTTTGTCAACAGGAGAGTTCGTAAGGAATCACCATAAGCAAACTGGAGCAGCCCCCCCCCACAGCTGTACTCGCCTTCGGTGGCAGTGCAGGAGCAAAGGCACTGAGCTTCGCCACTCCCCAGAGTGAAGGGTCCCTCCGGATGGGTCACCCTCACGAGGGGCAGCAGCTGGTCCAGCCCCGCGCACCCTGCCAGGGCGAGGAAGCAAAAGGCTGCTGGGGCGGAGGCAGACCGGAGTTCCCCCAGGAGGGAATTCTGGTTAAGCCCATGTTCCCGTCACCGCAGTCACAGCCAACAGCACCCCCACCCCGGTCCCTCCCCCGCAACTTCTGGACATCTAGTCAGAGCAAGAAGAGCAAGTGAGGGATCCCAAGGCCTCCTCAACGCAGTAAACAGGTGTTTTAAACCTTAAAGCTAAGGCTGACTACATGTACGTGACGGAATCCTCTTTCTCTGGCTCATGTTCCTGGGCCTCTGTTCTGTTGGCAAAGCACCAGTGCCAGCACGCCGGCCTCCCCAACTCTCCCTCCGCCACCGGGACACCTGGGCCTCCACCCAGGCACACACACAGTGACGAGCCACAGCATGGCATCAGAAGACCACACGCTCGCTGGCTCTGGTCTGCCAAAGTGAAGTGTCCCAGTGTGCATCTAAGTGAGGCCAAAGGGCAAATAAGCTGGAAGGGTCCAGCCATGGAAGCATAAAACCTACAAACGCTAGAAGCACCCAGAACATAACCTTCCCCTCCAAGGAAGCTCTGGGCTTCAAAGTGTGCTCAAAGATGTCTACGGTTTTTCCCACGGGGGGTTAAAACTACCGAGAGTGCTCTGGACACAAAAGACAATCACTGTGAGAGCAAGGACTCCAAGAGGACAAACTCCAAACTCAGTTGTTCCAGATGAGAGTCCATTCTAAAGGTGCAGACTAACAGCCTTAGAGTTTATATAAAAGCAGGACCTAAAATAATATTTTCAAAAAGTCAGATCCTTGGTCCTAATCACTGCTTCCATCTAAACCCAGAGCTAGAGGCCAGGCCCACGCAACGCAAGGCTGTGCTCTGCACACTGCCCATACTAGTACCATGGTCATTGCCTCCGTCTTTCTCTGACATATCCAAGATAAGCTCCCTCTGACATGGTTCTGCCTGGTGAAGGAGGATACAGGCAATCAGGCCGTGGTGTGTGTCCCTCCCACCCCCACAAGAGCAGAACACTTCCTGGCTACTTCTGTTTGGTATGTCTTTGTTTTGGTTTAGCCCTGGCAATCTGGCAGGCAGTCTATTTCCAGGAGGAGCTCTGTCCACAGTATGGATGCCCCAGGCTTGAGGTCCTCATTCATTTTCATAAACAGAGCCAGTTGCCACAGTGACTGGCGCAGTGAGCAGCTGCGAAATAGCAGAGGTCACCCAGAGCTTTCTTTGGGTCCTGCAGTCCGTTCCTAGGCATCTGTGAGCAGTGGGTCAACGGGAGCTGCAGTCACACAAGCTAGTGTTTCGTATTGGAGCCCGGGCCGGGGAGGAGCTGCCAAGCAAGCTGCAAATACAAACGTGGTTTCAGGTGGGCCCAGACCCCACCTGACGGATCTCAGCCTGGGGCAAAGGAAGACTGAAGGGTATAAGGAGTGGCAACTTCCTCCCTGCGACTTCAACAGTCCCCAGAGCAGTGAGAGGGCACAGGGCCAGAGCAGCACAAAGGGAAGGATCTCAGAAAAGTGAATGTGGAGTTGGGCCAGCGCCACTTCAGCGTCACAGGCTTTCTGCTCTCCCCACTCCCACAGCAGCAAGCACATCACACCTCCCACTCAGCGCACACAGGTAAAAACTTCTGGACCGGAGTCCCAGAGGTCTCTTCAAGCCAGAATCCACCACTGTTATGTTTCCACCTTTCCAAGGCGAGACTGCCCAAAGGCCAGAGACCTGTAACACAAGCCGAGGCGCAGCCTGCAGCCCTGCCCACCCGCCTTGGGTTGTCCATTTGCCGAGCTCAGTAATGGTGTGTCTTTTCTCTGCAAAGTGCAGCTTCTGTCCTCAAGGTGGATGCTTTCAGACAAAAACAACAATGGGGCTGTAGAAGTCCTATTCACTCTTACAAAACCAAATCACCTTGGTGGGGGCCCAAGGAAGCTATAGAGAGAATTAAGCATAAACTTCACTCAGTCTTTCAGACTCATTCCCATGTTAACAGCATGGAAGTAATAAACATTCTTTGGCCCTAGTGCCAGTTCCAGAGACAAGTGATCATTTAAAACTTAAACAAAATTAGGTTTTACCATTCCCAGAAACATATGGTTCCGTCTTTATCAACCATGGGCCACTTAGACCACTACAAGGAGAGGAAAATAGAATTAAAGTTCCCTGATTCGTCAGCATAACTCGAAGGTAAACTCAACGGTAAAGCATGTATGGATCTAACAGGCTTTGCAAGCAGACCCAAATGTCTTACATACAGAATTTTTTGTGTTATTTCCACCATTGTAGTTTATTATACAGGCCAGAGGAAACCTAAACAGTTTGTCCTTAGGCAAATAGTTCAATAATTTAGACTTCAAAGACTCCATATTAACCTCTGTTTACACAAAGTAATGTGTTTCCTTTGCCTGTGGAACATCAAACTACTTCACAATTAATTACCTCTACTTTTTAAAAAACATAAGTCTTGTTAAATATAATGGCAAATATATTTTAAGCAGAGGGAAAAGGTACGTTCCAAATCTGCTCCATTCTCCGCAGAGACAAAAATGATAAGACAACATCTATGGAATTTATTAATGTAGAACAGTTATTTAAAAACAAAAACTTTTTTCCTCAAATGTCATTTTTCTTCCTGTATTATCTGCTTTTCTTTTCCATTTTGCCTAGGAATACTGTGAATCTAATAATGGATCAGTGTAGACGTTTAACCCTTTGCTTAGAAATTTAACAAGATTAAAATTCCAAGTTAAAGGTAAGGCTTAGAAAATTCAAAGTTACTTCATGTTCTAACTAGTCAGCACTTACTTTCCTCCACGCATTCCTAGTTCATGATTGACGGAGCACCCTAGAAATTAACTCCACAGCCTGTACAGGGAAGCGTAAATGGACACACAGCAAGTAGCCATAAATGAGAGAAAGCTTTGCGAATACTAAGGTCACCTTTGACATACAGAGATAATCAATATTCCTTTGAATTTGCATAGGAATTTTAAATTTGCAAATTTATTTTATCTATTTTCCATTTTATATTACCCTCAAAATAACCACATTTGACAATAATAATATTACCATCTATGGAGTGTTTACTATGTGCCAGGATCTCTTCTAAGCATTTAATGTGCATTAACATGTCTATTCTTCACAACAACCTTGAGATATATTATTATCCCTATTTTACAGATGAAAAAACTGAGGTAGAATGATAGTAAATAACTCACTCAAAGTCATAATGTTATTGGATCAAACGGTTACGCCAAGTCAGCCAGCAGGGTAATTTAAGGTCAGAACTCGGACTAGTTAGGCAGCCCAACCATGCGGGTTCCAAAATCAATGGTGTTTCTTCCTAGAGAAAACACTGAATCAAGGTATTCTAAGGAATGTGTCAATGAGTTCTGACCTCAATATAAGCCCTTATTCTATGGAAAACTTAGCTACTGGCATATTAAAGAGAGCTACAAACACTAAAGAAAAAAGGAGCCCAAATTTCCTTAATTATATGCTCAAAATTCTCAGCTAATGTCATTCTAATTTTATACATACTTTCTACACTGAGATAGTCTTTGCAAATTACCTACGAAATTGTTTAAGCCTTCAGAGAGAGAAACTATTTGGACGTTATACGTTGAAATTTTCACTACATTTTTCTCCTACATTGTAATGTTTTGATGGCTTTTTACAATTTGTGTTTTTGGCAAACTTGTTTCATTAGCACTCAACTAAAGCTAAGCTCATGTAACATACCACCCCAGCTGCAGTTTGAAACCACTATCCAGCTGGCTGATGTAAAAACCCAATTCTGATAACTCCTGCCTTTGATAAGATTAGAAACCTTTCTAGAAAATCCTCACATATCAAAAGAGAAAAGATGCTTTTCTCTGAAAGTAGTTGAAAGCTGCAAATAATAATAGACACTTCTCCTGAGATCTTATTTCCTATCCTCTGATAGGTTCCACTTCAGTTCGGGCCCCAAGACTGGGCCATGACATACAAGTGAAGGTAATGTTCATTTTCCTGCACTAAAATGGAAATACGTTTACATTTGAGAGTGCAGAGTCTATCTTTAATTCTGTCACTTAAATACTGAGCACCTGTATGCCAAGTTGCCACGGCTGCTAGAGATACAGCGGGGACCAGCATAACCAGTTTCTCCTCCACCTTCATGGAGGTTCCATTCTAAGTAGGAGGAGAAACAGACAACGCACAAACATACAAGATCAAGTTTTTAAAGCACAAAGAAGCTCCACCTTCAGGAAAGGTCAAGTAAAACAGTGCACGGGGATGTTTTGTCAGAGTGGGGCCCAGAGACCTAGGCACTGTCTGTCCCATCTGGCTCACAGCCCCTTCACAAATTTACTGGGACAAACTTCTGTGCCAAAAATGTTCCCAACTAGCTCAGGACTGCTCTAACTACAAATCGGAGCCTTACTTCTTTTACCAACAGGCAGGGCCCTCAACTTGGACACACACCATCCGGCCACTTTTATACAAAACTTAATTGTCCAGAATTTGCTTAGCTGTTACCATTCAGATGAGTTATTTATTAGCCAGAATTCTCTGTAGCTCTGCCCAGCAGAACTAGGGGCTGGGAAAGGAGGTTACAGTCAGGTGAACTGCAGCACAACATAAGGAAGGATTTTTCAAGAGTCAGAGATGTTTTAAATTCAAGCGAAGGTCTGGGCCTCAGTCAACAGGATATGAGAAAGGTGATTTGTGTATCAGGCAGAGTTAGAACAGATAATCTCCAAGGATTCTTAAAATGCCAACATACCACTAGAACTCACTATGCTATATGAATACCAAATCTTCCCAGATTTAACTTACCTTAAACATTACTTTAGGATAATGTTGTTAATGAGATAAAAATTCAGATGTCGTGAAGAAATAAACAACCTAAAAGAGACCACTCGTTAATTAAGCAATAATTATAACAGCACAAAAATACTGATAGCTACAGCTTGGCAGTGCTTTGTAAGTGCCAGGCAGGGTTTTGAGCACTTGAGTCATAGTATCTCATCAGATCTTCAAAACAACCCATTTTACAGATGAGAACACTGAAGCAAATACAGGTTACACAGCTACCCAGTGGCAGACCTAGGACTTGCACCCAGGCAGCTGGCTCTCAAGTCTGTGCTCTAAAGCAGTATGCTCTGTTAAGAAGTCCTTTTGAGAGTGGAGAGCATTTTCCTCTTCGATTGTATTACATAAATATCCTAAAATAGTAACTATTTAAAGGAACCTTTGAAATATGATGAATGAAACTTCTCTGATATAAGATAATCATAAATTTCCATTCTAGAAGTATTTACTAAATTTACTATAATTTACCAAATTGTAGAACGTCTCACAAAGTTCAGTTTCCAAATCTTATTTCCAAGTAGTAGCTTAAACATTGGAAGAATCTGGCTCAAAATCAGTTATAATATTTTCCTATGACAGTATAACACAAACACACCCTGTATTAGATATTTATATTTCTGCTAAATATCAGAGATGCCCAAATTGGTGATTATGACAGGGCTGGCCCTCGACTGTGGCAGTTTCCATTACAAAATCCACTTTACAAGAATGCAGGATCCTGTTTAAAAATTGATTTAGACTGATACTTAATATGACAATACACTATTGGCTTCCTCTTCTCTTTTGCTTCTTCATTTTAAAAAGCTAAGCCATCAAGTCTCCTTCCACTTAAACTGAAAACAGAAAATGTTAGTTCCAACGTTTGGGATTCTTAATACATTCCAGCTGGCATTTTTTTAAGTTTATATTTGTAAATATTAATGATGCTTAAAGAGTCTGAATAACCAATTTTTTTTAAAACCCAAAGTACCAAAATAACTAACTTTATGAAGAGTATAAGTCTATATGTAATGAATATAGGACCTGAGTCTGCTTCAATATAGACATCAGTGGTATGTTAAGAACCTATTAACAAATTTAAATGATTTATGCAAATACTTATATTCACATAAGTTTACATACACACATTATAGCAGAGAAATTCTTGGAATCATGCATTTTTTAATTAGTGACATATATAAACTGACAAAAACATGCAGCAATAATTAAAAATCTTGTCTTTGCTCATTACAGAAAAATCCAATAATAATTAAAACTTCCATTTTTAAGGAAACAGTGAAAGAAACAATTCACAAGCCCCAAAAAGTCAGAACAAGGCCTTCAAGTCCCCACCTCACAAATATTACTGTCTTATCCTTAGATATGATCTTCATTTTTAACCTTGCAAAGATCACACTCTAGAGATTGCTGTATCTCCCCAGGCGGCAAGACAGAATCTGCAAAAGTGATTTGGAATCACAGACTTTGGGACTGAAAAAACTTGGCGATCCTATAGGCCAATCTCTCTCATCTCCCAGTTGAGTAAACTGGTAAGTGAGTGACTTGTGACTCCCCCCAGGGCTAAGACTCCTGGGTAGAGCCCTTCACTGAATCTTTATTTGGTCCAGAAGAAAAGATTTTCCCCACTAAGAGACTGCTTCTATATTATTCAGAAAGCAGCAATTCTGAAACTTTTTGGTCTTAGGATCCCTTTATGCTTTAAAATTACTAAGGACTCCGGATACATTTTGTTTATATGAGTTATATCTATCAACATTTACCACAACAGAAATTAAAACAGAGAAATTTTTAAAATATGTATTAATTCATTCAAAACCAATAATAAATTCACTACATATTAACATAAACAGTATCTTTCATGAAAAATAATTATTTTCTGAAACAAAACATAATTTATTGAGAAGAGCAGCACCATTTTACATTTTTGCAAATCTCTTTAATGTCTGGCTTAATAAAAGACAGCTGGATTTTCAGACCGACTTTTGCATTCAATTTTTTGTGATACATTGTTCTGGTTGAAGGATATGAAGAAATCTGTGCTCAGGCAGATACAGTATATGCATTTGTAAGTTGCAAATCTTAATAATCTTTTCATATACCTGTGGCTATTTCTTAAGGTTAGTTGCAATGTAGAATCCGAATCACGTAATGAATTTTTCATAATCTGTAACATTAAAATCAATTGCTTTCTCCAAAATACTTAGTCATTTCCAAGTGAAAAATAGTAATTTTACAGCAGAGAATTCTGGCAGACAACACTCTAACCAAGTGATAAAGGTTAATTTAACATCACCAGCAATAAGTCCTACCAACATAAAGTAACCCACGTTTGATGCCCTGAAAGGGCAGATTACCTCTGTGGTATTTTTCCAGATAATGCATAATCTCGATGTAATCGTGAAAGAACATTAGACAAACCTAAATTGAGGGACATTCTCCAGTACTCTTCTAAAGTGTCAAGGTCATTGAAAGACCGACGAATCACCACAGATTGGAAGAGATTAAAGAGACGTGACAACTGAATGTCATGTAAGATCCTGGATTGGATCATGGAACAGAAAAGAACACTAGCAGAAAATCTGGTAAAATCCTAATCAATTCTCTACTTAGTTAATAATACTGCACCAAGATTAATTCCTTAGTTTTGATAATTGCGCTTTGATTATGTAAGATGCTATTATAAGGCAAAGTTCAGTGATAGATGTAAAGAAATTTTCTGTACCACTTGTGCAACTATTTTGTAAGTTTAAAATTATCTCAAAATGAAAAGTTTTTAAAAATCAATTGCTCTACATTATACTCTCAAGATGTGGGATACTTCAGCCATGCATGATTTTATAATATTGTGCATTGGGCTTCTGGAAAATAATAGTTTACTGAGTTATGGAAATGTGCCAAATGAGACATATTTTAAGATATCCCAAAAAATCACATTTGTTCATATTTCCATTGATATTATCAGGGAAGTACTTAACTATTGAGAAACTGTCACAGTCATGGTGATGAATATAAGTTTTCTAAAATTTTAATTTTTGTTCAAAAAATAAAATTTTATCATTGGCAACAAATACTATCAGTTGTTTTCCATGAAGTAACAGCCCCATGTTATTCATTTTTTTAAAATATCTGCCAAATACTGAAGTCTGGATGATCATCATTTGTCTGTCAGTTGTTTAAGTAAAATGAGGTTCCACAAAAAACAGACAAGTTCAGCTCACAACTGCACGACTGTTTTTCCTCAAGACGACCATCATACTCTGGAATGTACAAGTGCTACATGTGTACTTCTCATTTAATCACACAAAATATGACATGGATGATGAAGCACTGCTTCATCAAGAAGGTTTTTCCCAGAGACACAGTCTCACTTTGTCACCCAGGCTGGAGTGCAGTGGCACAACGTTAGCTCACTTCAGCCTTGAACTCCTGGGCTCAAGTGATCCTCCTGCCTCAGCCTCCCAAGTCGCTGGGACTACAGGCCTGTGCCACCATACTTTACTAATTTTTCTTATTTTGTGTAGAGAAGGGTCTCGCTATGTTGCCTGGGCTGGTCTCAAATGCGTTACCTCAAGTGATCCCCCCCTGCCTTGGTCTCCCCCAAGTGCTGGGATTACAGGTGTGAGCCACCATATCCAGCCACAAACATTCTTAAATGAAACTGGCAGTTTTTTACTGCAAGTGTCTGACAGTGAAGCACAGCCTTGATTCCTGCTAGGTACCAGCAGTTTTACCTAATGCTGCTTTTATACCATCAGTGCAATCTTAAACTTAGTGAAAAAGATAACATCTTAACATTATTATAAAAATAGTTTAGTGGTACTCTGGGAGGCCAAGGTGTGAGGATTGCTTGAGGGCAGGAGTTCTAAAAAGAGTACTATGCTAAATTTTATCATTTTAAAGAAAATCACTTTGTAAAACCTTTAATTGTTATAACATCATTCATAATATCTCACAATTTAACTGGGATATCCCAGTACGTCTTGACATTATGGTACAGCATTACTTCTCCAAAATAAAAGCATAATGAGACTAAAAAAAGAAATATAGCAGCAAAGAAAAATCATAGTCATCTATGAGTTTGAAAGCTTTAATAATATTTTTTATAATCCTTCACAGCTCTGGGATCTGCATTCCTATCAACTCCATTAAGTTAGCTGGGGATCATCTGGCAGAAAGGGTTAAAAGTTCAAAGTTGCTGCTCCGGGCCTTCTGGCTAACGCAGGTTGCCCAGGTCTCAGGACAGCCAGCCTCACACAGAGGCCGCTGTGCACTCAGGAATAAATTCCCCAACCAGCACGCACTGTCCTGAAGCATCCATGTAAGCTTTTTCCAATAGATTCCAAGCTGAGCAATAAACAGAAAATAATAGATTTTTGGGGGCCTTCCTTGAGTTCAGGAAGATCTGACAATATCACGAAATGGCTTAGCACAGTCTTCTGAAAATTTTCATTAGAATTCTTTTCTCCTGAATCATGTTAATAACGTAAGATTTGCTCTGGGATTCATACAGAATGACTTGCTCGAAGGCTGCTCAAGCCCAGAAGGACGAGAAAAAGACACTGAAGCCTGTCAGGAGGAGGCAGGGCCAGGCCCAGGAACTGGCCGATTTCTGGATGGATGTTTTCAAACAGAGCGATGCCCAGCTCCCTTACAGAACACTCGATTGGCTCTTAGAGAAATCTGAAATACTTTCATCTTCAACCGTCTGCACTGCCCTCAGAGTCAACAGAAACGAGCACTTGGCTCAAATGCCTCAAATCTCTCTCATCTTTAAGGGGCAGGGACTTCTATTATTTTTCTACAATTCAGTAGGCTGAGCTAATTCTAGGTATTATTATTCTGTATGGCAAATGTAGCAAAACAACGCAAACCTATTTTTTTCCCCTTCGTGCATACAGTACGCCCTCAACTTAAATTGGCATGCTCTTGATTTCAAATGGAGATTTTTTTAAACACCATTTTCCAACTGCTACTGCACATTTTACTGATCTGGGCCACCTAAACAGAGGACATGAGGAACCTGATTTGTTTTATTTTAAAAAGACGAAGGAAAAAAACTCCTTAAAGCCCTGACTCTCATTCCTTTGAACATTTAACACTTAAAACCTGAATTGTTTCACAACAAACTAGGGCTCCTTTTCCTCTAAGAAGAGCCCTTGGGAAGTATTTAGTTAATGAATGTTAAGTAATTATGTTTCTCTCACAAAACAAAAACAAACAAAACCTCTTGAAGACAGATGCTGCTTGGGCTCTCTAGGTCCACATGAGCTCCCTCCCAGAGAGCCTGGAGCACCAAACTGGCAATTTAGGGAATAACATGGCCACAAGCACTTTCCAAAAAGAAAAGCAACTCCCCTCTTGGCCCAACTCCAAAAGGCAATTGAGCCGGGTAAGGTCCAGGCTAATCTCTGAACAGCCTCTCTGCCAACTTTCTCCTACAGGCATTAGGTTTTTCAGCATGGGCTTTGCAAATAATCTAACAATTAATTAGTGCTTTTGAATTCACTCCATACCATTAATGGAACACTGCCAGACAGCCTTTGATAGTGTATTTCTAGGGCTAATTAAGCTTGGCAAAATAGAGGACACAGACTCCCTGGGCACCCACAAGGGCCAGGCTGAGACGTAGCAGGTGACAGACAGTTAAGTTGTCCTTACAGACAGTTCTAGGGTGACGAAGGAGATCGGCTGGCTGATTCAGGTCCTTAGGGTCCTTTATAATATGCCAGATCCTGCTCTCAAATTATATAATTATCAGGCTCTTGATGTTCAAGCTATTCTTTCACCCTAAAGACATTTTTTCCTTCTGAATAGAAACTCTTGATTTGGTACTTAATAGTTTCGTATTGTTTCTAGTCCACACTCCCAACACTCTACCCCCAAAAAGATTATTTAAGAAGGAAAAAAAATGTATACTCATTTTTAAAATATATACCATAAAATAAATCTCATCTCAAAATTTCCTTTTTGCAATCAAAGAGGCCTTGCTTAATCCAAGATTTCTCACTCCCATAACCTCAGTCATGTGGGAAATCTATTTTTTTCACTATCTAATGCCACACAGAATTCCAGACTGCTCCACATGCATGGCCGGCAAGATAAACACATTTTTTTTGGGAGGCCTAGAAAAAAGCTAGCAGGGGGCAATAAGAAAAAATATTGTTGCATTCCTCTGGACTTTTCTGGTTCAATTTCAAAAACAGAATGACCACCACCTGGGGCTTACGGCAACCTCCAGAGCTGTACCTAAGTTGTCCATTGCCCCTCTAACTGTAATGAGGCCTGAGAAAGCAAATCAGAAAACATTATAAACTACTCAGTGGCAAGACAAATAAACACCAGTTATTTTAAAATACAACTTTTCAGGCACAGAGGTCAAAATCTTCTTAGTGTCTTATCCCAACTCGTAATAAATATGGTGTCAAGGTGCTTAGTAAATATCAACACAACTTAGGGAATTTTTTTCCTTGTAAAAAAATGTTAATTTTTTAGATTTCTAGCCCAGATTCTCATTATAGGAATAAAGGAAGAAGTCAGTGAGGAAACCCAAGTTAAAAACTAGAGCCCTTGCAGCAGAAATGAGGATATGCCCCACTTTTAACTTTTAGTCCCTAACCCCCAGAGCCACCCTTGCGAAGCCACCTGAACCCCTCACACTAAGCCTTACCTAGAGTCTGTCATTACCTAGAGTCCTTCAGCCATGGCTGCCTGAACCAATGTCCCCACCCTCAGTGAGTCAACACAAGTCTCCTACCTTGGGGTAAGTCACAAGGCAAGAAATGGGAAAAGGCAAAAGAGGCACAGAAAAGAAGTAAATGGGAGGACGGGGATTCCTTCTTAACAACTAAGATGATTGTGTCAAGGTGTTGCCCCAGCTAATAAAGACGCACCTGGTTTCTGCAGGTGCACCACACTGACAACCAGAGAGGTAAAGATGTCTGTGGAACTCACTCAAACCAATTTCCCCTCCAGCCCATGGGTCCCTCTGACCCAGGCGAGTTTACTGAAAGGTGTTCAAGGTAGCTGTGTTTCAAAGTCATGCTAAAACCAAACACCTATAAACACTGAGAAAGTTTATAGGTGTTTGCTTGTTCTATTACAATATGTACATTGAGAAAACAGATCTACGCTGTGAAACGTGGTCCTCAGACCAGTGGCATCAGCATCATGTTGGCCTGTTAAAAATGTACAATCTTTGACCTATCAAGACCTTCTAAAATAGAATCTGCATTTTAAGAAGATCCCCGGGGTAATTCTCATCCATGTTAAAGTTTAGAAAGCACTGGTCTAATATCTGTTTATAACTTCCAACTCCAAAAATAAAACTTCCTACTCCACAAGCAAGACGATTATACCCCACCTCAGGCAAAACCAATATGAATGAGTATCTGTATTATAAAACATATATTTTTTTTTTTTTTGAGACAGGGTCTCACTCTGTCACCCTGCTAGAGTGCAGTGTTGTCATCATAGCTCACAGCAACCTCACACTCCTGCGCTCAAGCAGTCTTCCTGCCTCAGCCTCCCAAGTAGCTGGGACTACAGGCACATGCCACCATGCCTGGCTAATTTTTCCATTTTTTGTAGAGACAGGGTTTCACTCTTGCTCAGGCTGGTTTCGAACTCCTGGTCTCAAGCAATCCTCTCGCCTTGGCCACACAAAGTGCTAGAATTACAGGTGTGAGTCACTGTGCCAGGCCAAACATATTTTAAAGTGATTATTTTCCTTACAGAAAAAAAATTTTTTTTCTATTAGAATAGTAAGTATGAAATGTCCGAATTCCTTAAGTACTAAGTTTGACAGTTGATATCTCTGGCATTTCACTTTGACACTCTTATTTTATTTCTGTTGTAAAGGTCCATCCTCAGTCTTTCAAATGCACATTTTGGCTTGTGAGATTATCTTTCACATTTTTTTTTAGAGACATTTTTGTGAAACCATGGATAAGTCAAAAATTTGTGTTGTTTTCAAATATGAGTTCTGTCATGGAAACAATGCAGTGCAGACAGCTCGAAATATCATCAAAGTGTTTGGGAAGGATGTGGCTAATGAACACACAGTACGTCGATGGTTTGAGAAGTTCTATTCTGGTGATTTTAGTCTTGAAAATGAGCCGTGTGGGTGACCTGAGACCAAGGTGGTTAACAATGAGCTGAAAGCTGTAGTGGAAGCGAAGCCATCTCAGCCTACACGTGAATGAGCAGCAAGGTTTGATGTTACTATTCCAACATATTGGACCATTTGAAACAAATCAGCAAAGAAGCTGGATTGATGGGTGCTGTATAAATTAAACAAGTGTCAGAAGAAACATCATCTCAAAGCTTGCATTTCTTTGCTCTCACGACATAAAGGCAAACCATTCCTACACCATATTGTTATGTGTGATGACAAATGGATTCTTCTTGACAACTGCAAGCATTCAGCACAATGGGTGGATAAAGATGAAGTGCCGAAACACAGTCCAAAACTGAATACTCGCCAAAAAAGGCTAATGGTGTCTGTTTGGTGGTCCAGCGCCGGTATTATCCACTACACCTTCATGAAACTTGGTTAATCGATTACAGCAGATGCCTACTGCAACCAACTGGATGAAATGATGAGGATGCTTATGATTCAGCAGCTGAGATTGCTCAAAAGAGGCCAGTCCTGTTGCAAGACAATGCTCGGGCCACATGTCGCACAAACAACGCCGCTCAAACTAGAGGCTGGACTTGGAAACTCTCTGTCATCCACTGTATTCACCAGACCTTGCACCAACTGACTACCACTTCCTTCGAGGCTTTGGACCACTACTTGCAAGGAAAAATATTCAATTCTCAACAAGCTGTGGAAAACGCCTTTCACTATTTCATTGCCATTTGCTCTCCAGGCCTCTGTACTGCTGGCATAAGCAAGCAGCCTTAAGATAGCAACATTGTGTCGATAGTTTAGGTACATACTTTGATTCATTCTACTGCTTCTTGTTTGAGATATATAAACTACATTTTTGATTCGAAATAGCACATTTCATATTTAATGACCTAACAAATATCAAGCTCATTGCTCACAATATGTAGTTTAGCTTATAAAAATGGGTTTACATACAATTAAAAAATATCATTTACTATATAAAGCTAGATGCAACCATATTTCTCTGAAACACTAACTTAAAACACTGTAAGAAGCATTTCTGTGGCCGGGCGCAGTGGCTCATGCCTATAATCCTAGCAGTCTGGGAGGCCGAGGCGGGTGGATCGCTCAAGGTCAGGCGTTCGAAACCAGCCTGAGCAAAAGCTAAAAATAGAAAGAAATTAATTGGACAACTAAAAATATATAGAAAATATTAGCCCGGCATGGTGGCGGATGCCTGTAGTCCCAGCTACTCGGGAAGCTGAGGCAGAAGGATCACTTGAGCCCAGGAGTTTGAGGTTGCTGTGAGCTAGGCTGACACCACAACACTCTAGCCCGGGCGACAGAGCGAGACTCTGTCTTAAAAAAAAAAAAAAAAGAAGCATTTCTGCAAAAGGTAGTAAGATCCTCAAAACTCATAATCTTGAAAAATAGACCAGTTGAGGAAGGAAAAGAACAAGACTTGGAAATCAAGAGGGTTCTTCCCACTAGAGGCATACTTCACAAGGATAAGGATTTTTGTTTTATTTACTATTATATCTCCAACACCTGGAATAGTGTCTGAAATACAATAGGTGATTAATAAATGCCTGTTGAATAAATCAATTAATATCTTAGGAAATTCGTGTTAGAAAAAGATGGAAAAACTCATTCTTTGCACTACCTCCAAAGTCCCCCCATTTCTGTGCACCAGAAGCCAGCAAAGTACCCGAGACCTGCAAGTTCTCATCTAAAACATAGCAGTTATTTGAAAGTTTAAAGCAAAGGCAAAATCATAAATGGTTCTTTCCTCTAAGTCAAAAGGAAAGGATGGGGCAGGCAGGAGCTGCGCGGCATTTTGCTTCGCCATGCAGTGTACGTAACTATTAACGTAACTTTCAGCAATGAAACATAATTGTCACGCACAGACGCATCCCACTGGAAAAGCTTATCCCAGGAAATGCTGCAGCAGCCTGGCGGTGTCAACGATGGAGACAACAGAGCAGGGGCCAACTCCAGAAGCGGATGCTCCACTGTCCCCTGAGCGCTGTGCTATCTGAGCATGCTTTTGGGTGGGGCAGGAGAGCAGGAAGGAGGGACGTGTTACCCCTGATGGCTCTGGTGCATCTTCTAGACTGAGACTAAGGTATTCAGGCATGTGAGGACAAAAGGAAGCAACACAAAGAACTTACAGCGGTTGTGTTGGGCCTTTTTCCTCCTGCCGTATATGGTTCTCCTCATTGCCAACAGAGAATAACTTTAAAATAAAATTCCTTCTAAATCATTATTTTTCCTTGGTAGTAAAATTTTCCACATTCCACTCTGGTTTTTTTTTTTTTTTTTAAGATTTCTACGAGTTGGCAGAAGGAGCAGGAGAATAGCTGGGCTTCAGTCCCCAGAGCACCTGCTGCCTACTCCTTGGAAGGAACATTCCGCAAGTGCATTTTTAAGCCCTCTAGAATTCTACCTGATTTACACCGTCCTCTCAGAAAACAAAAATATGACTAGACTGGACTTCAGGATAAATGTTTTTAGACCACTTTGGCAGAGAACGTTTTAATGAAAATGGAAATCAGTGGCTCATGTGGACGTGGCACAGGATGGGCCAATCATCCCAGAGGGGCAAGTGCCCCAGTGCCCGTGTGCAGGGCCAGTCCCGAGGGAAGGCCTCACATTTGAGCACGTCACAGAACGCTCCCTGCTCCCACATCACTTCCAAGATCAGCATGCTCAGAGCTCTGTCGGGAGATTCAAGGTGCCCCCAGTGTATCAGGGATTGGTCATCAAAGCAAGAAAGCTAAAACTAATTTCCTAAATACACAACTGGTAAAATTATTAGCTTTTATCAATTAAATAGCTGTGTAGGCACAGACAGACAGCTCTGTCCCGATGGAAATGTTGATCACTATTTATAAAACAGACCATTACGGATGTCCTAACATAATCCAAATAAATCAGAAATCCACAAAGCAGGGTGGCAACTGCACAGTCTAGGATAAGGATGCAAAGGAGAGAGAAACCTGGGTTCTCTTTACTTGTCTGACATCAAACCTAGGGATACTCTTACTCACACACTACACACTTGAGAAACATCTTTCTTATACGACATACACCTCCAGTTACCCAACTAGCTATTGGTCAACTCACTTTGCAAATGAAAAAAAGGAAAAGGCCTTGTCTTAGATATCATATCACATTCCACCCCACACACACACACCTTGTCCATGCAGGGCAAGGAAATCTTTGAGAAATGAACTCACCTTCTTCTCAGCTACTGCTAACTGTCCCAACTGTGTGTGTGTGCTGTTTCTGTGGGAAAACCTATAGGAAAAGGCGGGGGGAGACAGGGGAACCTCATCACACTTGTGTGTACCATGATATCCCCAAAGGGAATATAGTCCAAAATATAGGCCACTCTATCTGCTCTGAGTTTTTAATAACAATTCTTTGCTCTTTAAAATACACAAAAAGTTGGGCCCCGGGTGACAGCTGGTATCACAACTGACAACATCCTCTCCCTGTGTGTCCAAAAGCAGAATTAAACATAAAAGTAGTTACAATGACCACCTAAAGACAATAATTATCACAGACCAAATCAACTAGCTGTGGCCAAAGACTTGGGGGTTGGCAACAGAAGGCCTTTTTTTAATCTGCTTGGAACCTTCAGGACTATCCATCCTCTGTCCTCTACATCCCCCAGTGGCAGCCCACACTGGCACCCTGCTCATTCGGTTAGCAGAGTGGAGAAAACTATGGCAGAACCACCTCTGAGGTTCTCATGTCATTATTTCAAGTCCAAGATGGACAAAGAAAACGTATACACTATGGAATACTATTCAGCCTTAAAAAGGAAGGAAATCCTGTCATTCGAGACACCATGGATGAACCTGGAGGACATTATGCCAAGTGAAATAAGCCAGGCACAGAAGGACAAACACTGAATGATCTCACTTACATGTGAAATCTAAAAAAGTCAAACTCATAGAAACAGAGAGTAAAATGGTAGTTACCAGAGGCTGTGGGGTGGGGAGATTAGGGAGATGTTGGTCGAAGGACACAAAATTTCAGTTAGACAGGAGGAATAAGTTCAAGAGATTTATTGTACATCGTGGTGATTACAGTCAATAATGACATATTATAGGCACGGGGGCACATGCCTGTAGTTCCAACAACTCAGGAGGCTGAGGCAGGAGGATCACTTGAGCCCAGGGTTTCCAGGCTATAGTGATCTATGATTGTGCCACCATACCCCAGCCTGGCAACAGAGAGAGATCCTGTCTCTAAAAAAAATAAAAATAAACAAAACAAAAAAAAAAACAATTGTAGCAGCCACCGCCATAGCTAAGACCAAGACAGCCTTTACCCCTGCAGGGGTGACCCTCCCCTCAAGGACTTGTGCCTTCCTCAAGAATGCCTGGGCCACAAGCTGGTCATGGCTGTGTCCTTCACCGTTGGAGGCCTCACTATACTTCTGCCCCCACTCGGCCCCTACACTAAGTACACCATCCTGACCGACCAGGCCACTCTCTACAACTACCCAGTGCCCACGGGATGACAGGAAGATGCCAATCGTGCCCAGTCACCCCCAGGACCCCAGGGCCAAGCGTGGAGTGGCTGGGGAAGCCATGAACACCTCCCTGGACAGGAGGAGGCCGCCTCCCCTGTGGGCCCCTATAAAATGTGAAAACCAAACCAAAAAAAACCCCAGAAAACCAACATAGTGTGTACATGAAAATTGCAAAGAGAATAGACTGTAAGAGTCCTCACCACAAAAAATTAGTATGTGAGCGAATGCATATGTAAAATAGCTTGGTTTAGCCATTCCACAACATATACATGTTATCAAAACATCATGTTGTACACCATAATATATACAATTTTTACTTGTCAAGACAAGCTGAGGGGTGCACTGTAGCAAAAAGAGCGTAAGATTTGTTGGTGCAGTTTATCTGCAAAAGTGTGTTCAAGTTCCAGTTCAGCCAAGAGCTGAATCATCTTTGCAAGTCACTTGCTTTCTCTAAGCCCCATTACTCTTACTCTAGAAATGAAGAAAATAATACCTGCCTGCCCCAGAGACTGCTGTGAAGATCAAATGAAATACTTGGTGTAAGAGCATTTGGAAGATTATAAATACAATATGGTACTAATATTAGCTTAGACCCTGTCCAAGGCTGCCAGCTCGTGCCATTCCAGACCAAGTATTAACCAGCTGGGATCTTGGCTTGCCGTCCCCTGGACACAAAGAGTTCAGAGCTTTCTTAGCAGAAAAATAGCTCAGACAAAAATATCTCAATTTTCCTGTTGACTCTACCTGGAATTCCAGGTACATCTAGTAGAGGCGAAATCAAATATGTTTCTCAGTAGTAAGGTGCAGTGCTAAGGTTGCGGGCAAGCTTCCAAAAGGATGCATCTGGGCACTGGCTCAAGACAGTGGAATACAGAAACCAGCCGTCCCATCGACAGCCCTCCGGCATTGACGCCAGCAGTGCCCCTTTGGCACAAGGGGCCAATGGAGGACAGACAAATCCAGCCCTTCCGACCAAACTGATTTCTCTGAATTCTCCGTGCATGCCTCTTTTTCTCATTAAGCCTCCTGGAAACACAGCCCTGCCTGATGCTGGCAAGCCTCAGAGGCAGCAGCAGCTAATATTTTTTAAAGATGTGTAGACCAGGGTTTTATTTTGGGGTTTTTGTTTTTGGGTTTTTTTTTTTTTTTTGCCTTTTTAAGTTTTTATTTTTATACCTTTTTTGTATTAAAAAAGAAAAGCATAATTACCACAAATTACAAAAGATGAAATAATGAATGAACCACTTCAGCCTGGGATGCAGATACTCTCACTACTAAAGTTATAATACAAGTATAGAACAGCTTTTAGAGTGAAAACTTAATGAGGCTTAAGCCTGCAATAGCAAGAGTTTATTTTTCAAACTTCCCACTTTCCTTACATAAGATAGGTTATAGGATCTAAGAGAAGGTGCCAGTAAATAACCTAAGGTAATTTATAATCAGGAGGCACAAGAGTCCTACACAGCTCGTGTTCAACAAGAGCTTGCCTGCGCTCCCCCAGCTACACAATATACCAAGGAACAAGGGAGGAGGAAAGCACAAGTTCTACCAAAGCAACCACTTACACTGGGATGTGGCTTGCCGCCCCTGCCTCCTTCACCCTCTGCCAAAGCAGAGAAGGGAACAGAGGCTTTCCCTACAGGCCCAGCCAAACCCATAGAGCTGGAACAAGCAGGCCCCTGCTATTCTAACTGGGGCTCGTTTCATGCACTCCACTGTGCTCTGCCCCTCCCCTGGCCCCGTATCTAAAGGAGGCCTGTTATAACTCTCACCTCTCTGCTACCAAGAACTCTACACCTTCCCTCGGATTTTAGAGAGTTAAGGTTATTTCAGTGAAGTCGGAGTACACATGGAGAAGGCCCATTACTTAAAGGTCCTTCTGCTCTGATGACCCAAGCCCATCTCCTCTGAGACCAAAGGGGCTTAACCTGGTTTCAGGATGTCATGCTAGTGGCTACTCACCTGGTATTTAATCAATCAAGAAGAGGTTTACGGCTGGGCGCGGTGGCTCAAGCCTGTAATCCTAGCACTCTGGGAGGCCGAGGCGGGTGGATAGCTCAAGGTCAGGAGTTCAAGACCAGCCTGAGCAAGAGCGAGACCCCGTCTCTACTATAAATAGAAAGAAATTAATTGGACAACTAAA